>CAEGAE010006990.1:0-49909 GCA_903067095.1 Girardinus metallicus
ACCTGCTCATGGTGAGGGTTAAACATTTGAACGTCCTCAGATCACTGGGTCTCTCTGGGCTCCTTTGAGCAGCATCATCCCCTGTAGGGGATTCTTCCTTGTGCGGTAAAGTATGTGGAAATTGTGTGCACACGAGTAAATACAGGTGTCAGTAAGAAACAACCCTTTCCTTTAAGTCTCTCCTACCTGAGCATACTACTGCAAATGTGTCTGTATTTAAGTGTGAAAACATTTTCATGTTCTTTTAATGTTACAGTTTCTGAGACTGAGATATGTAAATCTTCTATTGACTGTGATGGTCAACTCTAACTAAACCCCCCAAAGTCTCATGGAGATTGACAGACATTTCAGCTGACTTATTCTCATCACAGGAGGGTCTCTTTCTTTTCTTTTGAAAACCAGAAATCACATCACTGGCTTATCTGTAAATTATCTGTAAAATAAATGCCCACACACATTATAAAACCACAAGAAAAACATTGTTTTTTGCACAGTTTCCGTCCCATCTGCTTTGTGGCAAGCCTGACATAGGAAGAAGGACAGGAAGACAAAGTGTTCACCTCAAAAGATTTTTTTTTCTACCCCAGGAGGGTTTCTTACCGATAGAAATGTCCCAGAAATATCTGTCAGCCATGATAAGAGCTTATTTCTGTGCTACCTTTATTATCTGGATACAATGGGCCATTCTTTATGGAACGAAACAAGATAATGTCATTGCAGACTTCCATAAGGCCAGAGAAGTTGCAGTCATGGTTAACTATTGTGGGAATGTCACCCCATCAGATAAATATGATGAACAGCTATACATATTAGCTCTATTAGTGACAAAAACATATTATACTTGACATTTTATGATTCTTTTTCACTCATCATGACTTTTTTATGACCAGTTTTGATCAAACTTTTGCTTAACTTTATGGGGCAAAAGGTTCAAAACATCTTTTAAAAAAATTAGACCTGCTCATGGTGAGGGTTAAACATTTGAACGTCCTCAGATCACTGGGTCTCTCTGGGCTCCTTTGAGCAGCATCATCCCCTGTAGGGGATTCTTGCTTGTGCAGTAAAGGGGTTCTGTGCTGATGGACTTAGGGTACATGGTTGAATCTGGGGTGTGTTGCATCCAAAATCATAATAATAAAAATAACATCCCACTGTGAGGAGATTCAGTAAAAATGCAAGAGTTTTGAGTTTGATATATGTTTTTGCCAATATAAATATCAGTACCATGCAGCTGAAAAATGATAGTGAAATTGAACTTCCACTCTCGTGAAAAAAAGCAAAAGGACGCATTCACTTTAATCTGAAAGGATAGGGGTGGCTGCTAGCTAAATTACTCTCAGGTTGCTGTAAAATACAATTTTACCACATCCCATAATCACAACAGCCATCACACATTTGTCGGGTAAGCAAAGGAATGATAAACACTGCGACCATTATATCAACAGAATATCAGAATATGACTGTAAGTAATCATGTCAGCCTGCAGTAGCTGATGTAAATCTTCAGCCAGAACACATTCAGCACAGCTGCTACAGACACAACTACGCCCACCAGGAAAGCGCAGTTCAACAAAAAGACACTGACGAATGTGATGGTGAATTAATCTTCCTCTAATTTGTGGCAGTTTGTACTTCATTTCTGGAGTTTAAAAAGATGAAGCCTAAAACCTGCCGCCGTGCCCATGAGCAGCTGATGTAGACTGACATCTCAAAGCCCCTGTGGAGTTCCTCTTTTAACAGCTTCTACCTGAGAAAAAATGACTGCCTTCAGGCTCAGAGTGGCACAAGTCAAAACTGCTCTCCTGGCTCCCGCCAGGTATTGTTAGTCTGAGGATGATTTTTAAGCTCCTTTCTTTCCTTTTCACCTTTTTCTTTCATCTGCTTGTGCGGTCTTTATGTCTATCTAACTTCACCCTTAATGTATAAAATTTTCTCTTTTTTTTTCCCTTGATGCCGACAGGGGAGTACAACGCTGAGAAGCAGAGAATTAAAGGTGAAAACCATGACGAAATGTCACAAAGCAGCAGGAGGGCCAAAAACAAAAGAAAGTGACAAGCAGGAGGATCTGTTGAATAAGAAACAAAAAGAGAAAAAGGTAAAAAAACAAAAAAGAGAGGGACACAGAGAGAAAAAATATAATCAAGAAAGTTAAAGATTTTCAGTGTTCTGGATGACAAGTAGCATCAAACACAGTACAAAAAAGAAAAAATTAAGCTGTCAAGATTCCCAAGACAGATATCCAACAAAATTTCAAAATTATTAAGATGCCACCACAACGCAGTGAATAATTATACAACTCCTGTATCCTCAGGCATCAGTAAATGTAACTTTCTTACATATGAAACTGAAGAGGAGAAGTGACTATGAAGGAAAGAGGGTGCAAAAGAATGAAGAGTGCCTCACAGGTAAACGTGATTCAGTCAGAATGATACTCACAGAGCAGCAGACTTGAGATGAAGCATGATTTAATCAACGGATTCATGACAGACACATGACAGCTGTGCTTCAAACAACAAAAGAATGATTCCCTGTGGAATTAATATGACTTTCTCCCTAATACAATGACAGAGAACACCAGGCCAGAAATGTATGTCAGGAGATTTTGAACAGATGAAAACCTAAGTAGAAAAGGAGAAGTACAAGGCAGAGAAAACAAATCAACAATTGAAAATGCAGTGACTGAGGGGTACAACTGTGGTGCTTTATTCCTTATTTCTTTATTTCTCCATTTATTCAGCCAGTAAAGCCTTAAAAGGAAACCTTTGGAATAAATCAAGCTCACTTAGGGCTATACAATTTTGAAATTGGTAAGAGAACAACCTAAAATCATCAACCAAAACCTTGACTAAAGAGCCCCTTTGCTCATATTATACATTTTGTGGCATTAAAGGTATGCCGAGTGCCTGTTTCTAGCCTCAGTGTGGTTCATAATCCGCCACTTGGTGACAAAAGAGTTACCTTCAGCTTGCTGCTCTTCTATTGGCCTACTGTCAGCTCTGCTTTGTTTGCTCTAACCAATCATGCCGAAGGCCATCTCCTGTTGAGCCGCTATCACTGCAGAAGCTTTGGATTGCAAAATAAAAGTTAAAAGCCTGTTATGCAAGCATTCAATTATCAGAATACTTTTGGTGAAAATAAAAAAGTATCTAGAACAATCTGCACTGTTTATTTGTGGTTTAACTATTTCTGATGACCAATTAAAAGCAGAAGGCAGAAATCATCTTCTGAAATCTTTATATGAACAGATATTCAATGACACTACTGACAATATTACAAATGTAAATCATATATTAATAGAGACATTACCCAAATATAAATGGTGACTTTTGCAGTAAAGAAAGATTCTGTGGCTTCATCACAGGATGTCACACATAAAATGTCACAACACACATAATATGAACCATCCAGGCAGAAGGATGATCAAAACACTGCCAAGGTATGTGCCTGTCTGTGTGATTTACAGTATGGAATAATGGTTTAGACTTCTGCCTGAACATAAACCAATAATGGCAGCCATGTGTGAAGTTGAGCGATTTTCCATCGGTGGAAACATTCTGCCTCTTTGCTGCCTGTTACACGAAAGCTTTCTTTGTAACCATGGCAACCTCTTCAGAAGTAAGAAGAAAAGAAAGCAAACAAAAAGGGAGATGAAGCTTTAAAACAGGAAAGATAAAAACAGCAAGCGGGAAAGACTGTTGTGTAAGGCAGAATGATCAAGAGACATTTCTTGCTTCACTTAATTAAAATACAGGATTGTTCAGCATTTATTATTGATGGTTTGCTAGACTATGGTCTGCAGTTCTCAATATTTGAAGTAGTAATAAAATCACTGAATACACTTCTTGCATAAAAATGTAATTTGAAATCTATAGGAAGATTGCTTCAAATAATTTTTACTGTAAATTCAAACCTAACATAAGAAACTGAAGATAAAAGATTCACATTCTAAATATATACAATTCAAATACATTTAACAAGAGCAGTCAACAGTACCTGGAAGCAGTGAGCACCAGAAAAAATCAATTCAACAAAAAGTGATGCAGATCTTAGGCAACATTTAACAGCTTAGAAATTATATATACTATCAATAATATTATAAATATTATCAAAATAATCAAACAAATATGCACAGGGTTTTCCTTTATGTAAGTATCCTTGGTACAGGTATCCTGAGGGTCTTCATTGTGCATTCATCACTGTAAGAACTGTCATTACTTTTGGTTTTAAAATTGAATGGTGAACAACATCTTCAAAGTGCCTTTGAAAGCTATAGGCAGATAATTATACCAGGGATTCCAGAGCTTGTGGTAATATTTAGCTGTGACTGTGTTTTGAGAGAAAAAGGATTACTCAAATGTAATATTCAGACGGATATTAGCTTTGTCAACAGCTTTTAGTGTAAAGTGAAATGACAAAGTATATCCTCCTAGTGAGACGGCTTGCATATCTGCTTTGTTTGATGGTCAGGCTTTGTCCACCATGCAGGATTATAGAAACCATTAGTTTTGCTGCTGAAATATTTTTCGCTAATACAAAGGGCCCAATTCTTTGTTTGTAAATGGTTTATTGGTAAAATAACAGTAACATACTCATAACGATGATCCAGCAGCTTTTGTATTTTCATTTCTAGTAAAATGTGTTAATCTGATGCTCAGTAGAACATCAGTACAGTAAAATTAGCAATAGTAAAGTAATTTCACTGTAAAAAAAAACAAAGAGAAATGTTATTTTTGGGTCCATGGAGGGTTACTAGGGCCCTAATGACCAGAACACTGAAAAATGGCAAATAAAAGCAGAGTACATGACAGATAAAGAGTCAAATCCACTAACTTAATTTATTTAAAGGAATACTAGTCTGTTTTTTAATAATATGATTTAGATTGCAGCTGATCATAATGTCCCCAGAACACGTTACAAATCTACAGAAACATAATAGAAACAGATTATTCAGTGCAGAACTGTTGATAATAGTTTTCTGTGCAAATGCCCAACGCCACACTGTTAATTGCTTCAATGGTAAACAAAACTGGTGCAAATACTAATATGCATAATACATTTCTGCTTATGTGACGCTATACAGCATTTACAGTAAGTTATTACATCAGTGTTACACCCCCTTTAACATCTCTTTATGCATCAGATGTACTTGCTTAAGCTTTTAAAACAGCCATTTTTACCTTCTCTTTCCCTCGCCACCTTTCCTCTTATACCACCGCTATTTCTCTCCCCAATGTTCTCCCAGTGAAAAATATGATTCATAGTTCATCATATTTCATGATAGAACTGCTGTGGGGCCAAGTCCCATCCTGTGGAACGCTCTTATATTGTGGAGACTAATGCTTGTATTATATGCAATTGCACATATAGGCTCAGCATATAAAGGGAACAACAAGGCCTATGCATGAATCACACCATACAAATAAAAGGCTTGTGGCCATTAAAACCACAGGAAGGGACAGTTTTACAGAGAGGTAAAGACAAACATGCATCCTGTGTGACTCAGATTCTGCAGATGTACACAAGCACGCCAAAAAGTCTGCGATGTGTCATTTAACTGCATTCAACTGAGCTCCTTAAAACTCACAAGTCATTAGAAGCGTCAGTTATTCCACTCAAAATAAATAAAATAAAGAGTGATGTTTACACAACTTGTCAGTCACCTGTCTCACATTGCCTCTGACATCATCTCTCCCTACAAATGGTGTGTCCTCATTAAGGGGTGCATTGCTTCTCCATGCAAAGTCTTAACCGAGTGAACTCATGATACATGCACATAAATGTCTGTTGATGCAAATTTCATGAACATTACTGATACTATTAGAAATGCCTGGCCACCATCTGGAGGTTAGAACTATGGCAGACTGCACCTATGTTAGCTAATCTTCATGCTAAATAACTACAATTATTCTGTTTGCAAAACTTGCTTAATTTAGGATCTTTTTAACAGCAAATGTTACAATGTTTTTGTGCATGACAGTTAAAAAACTTAATTACTGATTCAGATTTTTTTAAAAGCACAATCTTTTCATCTATCACTTACAGAACAGAAACTCTTAAATTACATCAGTCTACATCAGTAACTGTCATGAATGCAGTGAACTTTAGCCCTTTAACTGTCATCACCAAAGTGCTTATATAATAGTCAGTGGGTCCATGAGGACAGTGGTGTTGTTATGATAGAGAAAGGGTTTGAAAACACTGTACATTATTGAATATTAAACTATTGTCCCTGTACATTTGGTAAATATCTGTTCCATTGTTGTTATGTACAATATACATCCATAAAATGGCCTTTTTTTAGTCTATTTGAGAAAAATATGTTTTTGAGCATGTATATACAAGTTTCACAGCTTCCAATAGTGTATGTCATCCTTAAATGCAAAGATATTGAGAGGTTCAGCAAAAACGGTTGTTGGTTTCAGGGTCCAGTATCCACTTCCAGGTGAGAGCTGGTCAGTACATAAGTATGGATCTTCAATCATTTAAAAATGTCACTTGTGGACAGAAGTGGGAGTGGAAGCCATGTATAAATGAGAGACAGAAGGATGACTGATGGAGGGCTATGCAGTCACGTGGGATCCAGCACAACTGGTGTGTGAAACACGAGTTTGTGTCAATAACATGTGATTTCCGAAATAATGATGAATGGATGACTCAAGAGCTCATGAGAGCCAAGCACTGATGGTGTGAGACAATGAAATAAAATCAATAATGTCTAAGGTGCACAGCTCAGGACTGGAGTTGTCACACGGGAAAGAGGAGTTGTGGAAAGGAAACGGCACTCAACAAATTTAATGGGGAGGACACAGTGCAAGCCAGGAGACAAAAATAATATTAAAAATGAGAAGTGTGAAAGAAATATGCTTTTCCTCTCTGGTCTAAAGAAGAATAATTGCTTCATGCTTTGGAATCTATGCACTGGGATTAGAAAAAAACAACTTGCTGACACATATGACATTATTTATGTGGCTGGAGTTTTGATTTCTCAAAGGCAAATGTTTTAAGATAAAAAGGAGAGTACCATGCAACAAAGCATTCATTTTGTCAAGACATTGTTTATCTTTTTTCCACTTATTTTATGTTTTTTTACATTTATCTTTGTTGATGCGCTTAAATCATTTTCTTTAGGTCCTTAGGTCGTTTTGTCAACCTGTTTTTTTTTGCCATAATGCAAATAATTACATTTACTAAACAAGCAGAAGCATTTTTTTTAATTTACTAAAACTAAATCACAAGTAGCTTCTCACACACATAATGTGGAATAACTGTTACTGTTCTCTCATTAAACACAAAAACCAACTATCAAGACTCAATTAGAAGCATTTAATTCTGAATAAGCTACATTTTCAATGAATTATGTTAATCAGTTTCTAGAATTACGTTATAAAAACAATGTAATTGCAAATAAAGGTATTCAGACTCATTATTTATGTGCAATTAAGTAAAATAACTACATAAAAAATGTTGTGACATGTCCTCTTACAAATTTTAATTTCTCTCAGTCTTCTAACGCTGTGTTTTGGGGGGGTTGACATTACATGTATTTGCTAATGCCTGCCATGGCTAAGGCTTAACTGAAACAAAGCTGCAGATTCTGAGCTTGTTTGACTAGAGAAGAGTACCAGCAGGAAGATGCACAAATAAGATGGTTAAGAGGCAGAATAAGAAGAAATATGTGCCAATTTTAAGTATCAGCAAAACTGCAATGAAAGAGAGAAAGATGTGTCTGAATCTGATCATGTTCTTTCTATCTTAAATGCATTTGAACAAATATCGCTTAAAAAATTGTTTTTAGAAGGCCAACTCACTACCAGGTTGTGGTGAGTTGACAGCACTCCTCCTTTCTTCACCAAGGTGTCCAAGACATGTGAACGCAGATCAGATGAAATGACAACAAAGTCGATAATCGAACTGCGGCCTAAGGGATCCCGGTGGCTAGAGCGCATATGGACACCTTTGTGCTTAAGCATAGGGTTTGTTAGGAACTATCCATGATGGAGACAGAAATCTAATAATAAACATTTCTTGGGTTCATATCAGAGGATGGGGAAACTTTCTCCCAGGAACATCCCTCCAGGTCTCACTGTCATTGCCAACATGAGCAATGAAGTCCCCCAGCAGAACCAGGGAGTCTCCGTGAGAAGTACTCTCCAGGACTCCCTCCATAGACGCCAAAAAGAGTGCTTAATCTGAACAGCTGATAGATGCATAAAAGTAAATTACGTTCAGAACTCATAAGCGAAGGGATGCTACACTCTCGTGCAGCATACAGGCACGGAGATGGGTGGCCATTCCTGTCTGGCACCTGTCAACGGAGGCAACTCCAGAGTGAAAGAGTGTTCTCAAGGAGACTGGCTAAGGAGACACAGACTCCTAATACAATACGTTTAATCTGTGGAGTTATGCAATAGGTTTTAAAATACTGAACAGTATTACAAATGTCTGACAGGCAAGCTAAGTTTATTCATATAGCGTCATTCATACACAAGGCAATTCAAAGTACAGAGATTGAGAAGAAAAAGAGCAACCACCCAAGGACAGCATAGCTATGAGAGGAAAAACAAAGGATAGAGCAAGAGGAAGACAAAGACAGGAAACCTACGGGGTAAGAAGAAAGGAAAGAAAAGCTCAAAGTTAAGAGAGAATGAGAAATACAGACAGAAAACAAAAAGTAATGGAGAGACAGAGCATGCAAACAGACAAATAATAAGGCAGACAAAGGTGGAAAAGAAGAACAGAAGTGAGTGGGAGAAACTGGAGTAATGGCTGAGGGAGAGGAGCAGCTATTTAAACACCAAATAGCATCAGGAAGAATTTAAGGTGCCTTTTACATTCCCATTTTCATGATTATAAGCAGGAATGGCAGTTCTTATGTTAAACTCCTGCACAAATCAGCAACCACACATTCACCCCAGCACTTCACTTCCATCATCATACTGATGTGGCTGCCTTTATTAGCACTGATGGGACAGGTCGCAGCGAAGATATCAGGGGAGTGTCTTCATGTGCCGGAGTGCATCTGCATGTGCTCCACAAAGCCGACGGCTCCCATGGTGGTGGCAGAGGAAGCCACAGAGCCAGAGGAGATTCGCTCATACCTACTGACAACGAGTAATTTACCATGAAGCAAATGTGACAAGTCAACTGCATATCAGCAGCACCTATTCTGTGTTCTTCACCTGCGGGGATCAGGTGAACATTTGCAACCTCCCACACTGATTAAATAAGGTCTCACGTAATGCGATTGTTTTCCGGCTTCTTGTGGAGGACGTGCCATCTTGTTGGCCTTTCACCACAGGGAGGTGAGTGCTAGCTGCAAGCTGAGTTGGTCATCTGCATTTTATGATATGCTCATAGTTCATAAAAGTAAAACATATCAAGTGAGAAAAAGAAAAAACAAAGTGTTATGCTGTGAACTGTCTGAAATGCAGTCTTTTAGATTTAGGTTGGTTTGGAAAGCTTTTCCCCTTAGCATGTGGAACCATTATTTATTGACTTGAAATTTTAAGTGTGACAAAAGAGCCAAAACAAGTAGAGAAGATTTGATGGTGTAAAATTTGTTGTTGAATTAAGTGTGAATAAAAACATTTTGGGAATCATTTGTTTAGCTAACATCAAAGTACCTTTATGCTTAGAGGACTGGAAAGAAACAGGTGAAGCTGCTTAACACAGATAGTTCACATTAAAAAAAACTAAATTGTGCATCGTTCCTCCTATTTGGAGGATTCTGATAAAACAACAACTGCTGCGTCTTAGGACCCAAGCAGCAGATGGACATACTTGAGACATCTTTGTGACTGTTTTGGGGAAACAGTGTCTTTCTCCCAACCTATGCCCACGGTGACATTGATAGAGAACTTCTGAGTTGCTTAAAGGCTGATGGCAGTGCCCACTATTTCCAATACTGCATTGGATTTTAAGCCGCATGTGTACTACAGCATCACAGCAGTCCCATCACTGCATTAGGAGAAAGGAGGTTGCAACGCCACAAGTACAATCAGTTGGATTCAGACACGTTGCAGTTTCTAATTTGTGAGTGAATGTGAACATGGAGCTGCAAATAATCAATCTTGTTATCCAAAGGATGGGAATTAGCAAGAGAATCTCAGAGTTGCTTACACAAACAAATCCAGACAGGCAGTCAGAAGGCAGAGTTGATAAGACAACACAAAGACTCAATGAGGGAGCACAGAACCTTCTCAGAAAGATGAACCAGAGAACTGGAACTAGAAATAAATGAACTGAAAACAGCTTAGTGAGAGACCAGAAGATAGACATAATTTAGGGAATACTAAGCCAAGGAACAGAAAACAGAAGCTGAATGAAAACAAACATTGAATTCATGTTCCAAAGCAGTAAGCAGAACATATCTTAATAGAGAAATGATTTGAAATACAAACCAAAAAGTTGACAAAGAAACTAAGAAACAGAAATATTAGGAAATTATAAAGTAGATAGAATATTGTAATCAAAAAGAAGCGAGCTAAATAAAAATAGAAGGAAAAAAGATACTGCAGATTGCAATGAGTAAATGGGCTGCCTCAAGCTGCAAACTCATAACATTCAGTCTCACTCACTCGCCTGCCCCAATCAGCTGGTGTCCATACACTTATAGGAATTGGTCTGATAGGTCCCATACATCATCTAAGGTTATGTCTGTCTTTACAAAACTGCTTAAAACCTACAAAGACAAAATATTGATAATTATAATGTGCAGCTGTTAAATTGATCTACTCTGTAGTTATTATGCATCATTGCATTTTTGATTCAAACACATTTTCCAACTCTCCTGTTTATCTTTTCTTTACTTCCATCTATGCTGCATCTTATGTCCTTCTCTTTTTCCTACATTGTGTTCCCCTCCTCTGTCCTCTCTTCCTGCTTGCCAGCAGACCATGTACTTCCAAATCCAATTATCCTGTTTGAATCCAAGATGATACATCAGAAGTCTTTGGGGCCACTTTTCTAAGAGGGGATAGGATGTGAGAGAAAGATGGGCAAGGAAGCAGAGCAGACATGATGCTCTTCTTGATTGATGGAATGTGATTGGACAGTATTAAAATGAGTGAGGCTGAAAAAAAGAATAAACAATGAGTGAGATATAGGAACTTCAAAGACGGTGGAAGATTTACACAGTTATCACTTTTACACTTTTTTAAAATCAAAGATGAGTTATCCCAATGTTTTTATTTTATTTTATTAAATTACAATGATGTTATATATTGTGTAAAAACATTTCTCTTTGCAGAATAAATTCCTACGATAAAGAGGAAGATGACTATCATGGCTAATGTATGCTCCCACAGGGTGCTATCATCAAATCTTTTTCCTATTCCACTGGGAATTTATTGATGAAAAAGATGACTCCAATTCTTAATAGCATAACATTAATAAAATCTTAATTTTTTTGTAATTAAGCTTTGAATTTATCTAGATATTCTGCTGCAGGCATAATTGTGCACAGTTCATGTTTTTTAACCATAGGTGGCATGGATTTTAATTTAATCCAGGCATGTTAAAAAATAAATGGAAATGTAAAGATTCTGCACAGGAAAAAAAATCAAAAATGTGGCTCTTGAAACCTTGAATGTAGATTTGTTTCTAAAAATGCATGTAGACTAAAAGGAATGCTATTTCAGTGAGCCTCCTGATTTGTGACTTTCATGACCATTAATAAGGAAAAGTAATGAAATACTTTTTTCAACTCATATAAAAATGCTCTTGAAAGTAATGGCAATGATTCCTTTTTATGTAAATTGAGGCTCATTTGTCCAGTTATTAATAATTCCTGGCAATTCTATTTGAAAAGGTCTCAACTGGGTTTGAGAAAAATGTATAAGTGCCTCGCTTTATTCTGGCGTGAGTGGAGCTTTTCTTTGTGAATTCCGCTTTAAGACCTGAAGCTTGACCTTTTCCGTCTTGATAAATGATGGGGGATTACTAAGGATATAATTACAGAAGTTTCAACAAGTTTTTCTTTGGACTTTAATGATTGTTTGACAAAATTTCACTGACAGAGAACATAGGTCAATCTTATGCACCTGAATGTTAGGTGCATAAGATTCAGCACCTATCTTTCAGTGGAAGGTGCTAAAATGATAAGCTACAGGAACTGTAGGATGGGAATTTTCTTACATGATCCTCTCGCATACAATCTTAATTTTTTAAAGCACACAAATTATACAATAAGCTGCCATGTTTATGATTGGTCACGAAATGAGAAAATTCAATTGCAGTAATTCAAACCAAAGTTTGAGACATCTATAGAAAGCCTGTTGTTCAAGTCTGCTTGTAAAGCTCTAAAGAATGTTGAGTTTGAAGCCAACAAAGTAAACAAAAACTAAAATAAAGGGTAGAGGAAAAGCTTTTTAATAGAAATGCATCTTTAAAATCAGAGCTGACAGACAAGAACAGACAAGGGTGAGGAGCCAGTCGAGTAATACATGTGAAAATGGAAGTACATAATTTATAAAAAGCTGTCTGTCATATTAAGACTGGAAAAGATCATGTGCATATGTCAAGTTTTGGAAGCAGACACTTTACAAGGAACAGAAAAGACTGAAGGGTTAGAAAATCTTCAAATAAATTTTGCCAATTTAACAGAAAATTTGAAGCTGAAAAACAGAAAAGATCTAAACACTTTCCCATATGTCTTTATTTAAGTTGACTGATTTCCTCATGAAGTATTTTAACACAATGGATATACACAATGATATTTCAAGGGATTTAGGTGGAGAAGCTTGAAACTGTATCTGTAGAAGGAATTCATGAAACATTCAAGTGATTTTTAAAAAGACAAACCTCTTGATAAACCCTTCAGTGTTTTAGATGTCCATTTTCCTGCGCTTTGATGTCCATAAAGAAGGTCATCATTGTTTTTAGCACAGTGTGCAAAGTTGAATCTCAATAACCCTAATTCTGCCTTGTATTTACATGCTGGAGGTTTTGTGTTGCACTGTGCAGCGGTAGACTGCAAGCCAGTATTTTTGCACACAGAGTATAATACCAATGTGGTCATAGAGTGCCTAACAGAGTGGGAAAAGGACCACTGATAATGAGCATAGACTGTACGAGTGGCTTAAAAACATGCTGCATAAACAAGATTAACAAAAGTTCATGGATATCATTTTCCAACTGAACAAAAGAAACCAAATAGATGACTTGCAATTAATCAAGGTGACTAGAGTCCAGAAGCAGAAATTTTAATTTAAAAGAACTCAATGTTTCTACTTGGCCTAAATTTGGGTACATTTTAAAACATTTTGTTGAGTAATACTGTTCTTGAAGCAAAAACATTAAAATATAACTTCTCTGTGTTATGGACAAATTATGCTCATGCAGCTCTGGTTAAAGTTTAACACAAGCTTTTCATAGTTATTTGTCCCCTTAACCATCTGGCATATTTCATTTTTTAAAAAGCGCAAAAAAAGGAGAAAGAGTGGAAATTAGTGGAATTGATATAGTGGAAGGTGCACATAAATCTGTCAAACATTTTTCCTTCTACAATGCAAAAAAATATCAGTGGCACGTGAGTTGTTGTTGGTTTTTGTGCCACTCTTAACAGACAGAAACTGTCTGAATGTTAAACTCCATAGTCCAAAAATTCTCTGATGAGTTGTCAGAATCTCTGCTGAGACTAACATAATTTATTTATGATGAAATTCACGTTATTCTCCGATTCCAATGATAAGAGAGCATTTACAGTATGTGTAGCACAGCAACGTAATGTAGCTGCAAAACAAACAGGCAAAAAAAAAAAAAGAAAGCTAGAGGAAGAAGCCTCGAGTATTTTTGAGTGCAATTTTAAGAAAGATTCTCATCAACAAAATTAAATGCAATGTCTGTGCACATAAAAGCAAGATAAAAGTTTAAAAGCAAAAGCATGAGCTCATTTAATTGCTGATCTGAGTTTCCTGAAAATGTACAATTTAGGTTCAGCTAAATTAGCTAAAATATGATTCACCAGTCTACTCCAGTTATCTTTTTTATATTTTGCTTCATTTTCTATCTCATGAGTGTCCATTTATTTTCTTAGCCCCCACTTCTTTTTTCTGTTACCAAGTCAAATTTCTGTAAAATTCATATTTACTGTACTTTCTTTTTTTTTTTTTTACATCTGGATGAACACTTTCCTTATATCACACATTTTGTACATATCCCTGCATGTCTTACATTCTTCTCTTATGTTTGATTATTTGAACTGTTGCTAAGGCATGACAAAATGTAATAAACAGAACATTAAAACATACTTTTTCTGTTGCCATAAAGGAATGCACAAACCATTCTACTCCATGTTGCTTTGATTCTTTATCTGACATTCTCTCCTTCAGCTAACATATCCCCATATTCTTGTACAATGCACTGCATGATCATCTGTCGGAAAGGATTATATCCTCTACAAACTCATTTTCAAACCTTCTTGACTTTGCGGTGGTTGAATGAGGTACCTCTATTGGTTCCATTTAAGAATGACTGGAGCTTTTACCTGGTTTAATCTGATGAGTGTCTCAATCTGTCAAGAGACTATCATGTGGTAAAACAGAGCTAACACTCAGGTGCTGAGGCAAAATGAAATCTACAAATGTAAAAAGTCTGACAGATCCAGCTGTGTGGAGTTTCAACGCTCATCAGATACAAAGAATCTTACTAAGCATAACTGAGGCGGTATGTCACGACTTAC
Organism: Girardinus metallicus; assembly: GCA_903067095.1. Lineage (NCBI taxonomy): Eukaryota > Metazoa > Chordata > Actinopteri > Cyprinodontiformes > Poeciliidae > Girardinus > Girardinus metallicus. Next base: position 14,680 of record CAEGAE010006990.1, read on the forward strand.
CAAAATATTTATGCCAAACATTACTTTTTTGCACATTTGCAGAATAGGTATAACAAACTCTCAATTTATGCAAGGACCCTTTCCCTAAATCTAACTGTCGCCTGCAAATCATTAATTTCTTTCTTAAAAAGCTCCAAATTACCAAATATAATGTTAAATAGATAAATAACAACAGAAAACAATGTTGAAGGGATTTCAAAGCACAAAGCTTGTGTTCTGAACAAAAATAACAATTATTTTTGGCTGACAATGAATGTTTGTGGGTGCTGCTTTACAAATTAATTCTTGCTCATTTTCTTTCTCATAAACAAACAATAAAATCAAGTTGAAAAATATAGAAAGGACGCACAAGGACTGGACCCATTTCCCACCTATGAAGCATATGTTTTTAGATTTAAAGAGAAATAAAACACATTCCTCCTCACTAGGAGTGGTTGTGTAAGTATTCTATTTATATTAAATAATAACATGTCTGTAACTTTTGTTTTAAATTCTATTTAAAATCCTAGCAAAGACATACTATAAAGTTTTAGATTCATAATATTTCCCAGAGAGGATTCAATGCAAGGTATGTTGCATGACTCTGAAGAAAAAGTCTCATATACCATTCTGAATAACATGTCTTTTATTTCATTCTCCATATAAATTATTGTAAACTCTTCTCACATACTAACATTTTCAGTACACTGGAAATGTTATTCATTATCACTGAAGCCTTCACAGATCACTGCTCACTCTCAGGTCAGACACAAGATGCCAGGGTTGGAATGGGATGTGTGAAAATGCAGGATCGTTGTTGCCTTATATCAGTCTTCAGTTTTCTGCAAATTTCAGACGTGTCTCTTGTACAACAGAAAGGTAATGGCATTCCACACTGGGGATTGACTAATGTATAAAATCATTTCTCTGTTTAACTTATTTAAACTGTGGAACCATGTATCTTTGACCAGGTGACAGCAGTGTGGTCAGGGTCAGAAACAATATTTTTAGCTAATATCAACATATTACTATGACAGGATGAGTCGTACCGTTTTCAGCTGGGTGGTCCTCAATCTTAGAGCTAATTTTCACTTGATGAAACAGCTCAGAATTTTTAACGCAGGACAATCTTTCATATCGGTTTTGCAGAACTGCAGAACACTCATGATCACTGAAGAATAAAACACAAGAAGAATTTATTTACCTGCTCAAAAGGACCTCAAGTGTCGAAGGAAATATATTGTTTGTTTTGATCAGTGATTATTTTTCAATACAGAAGATAGTCAATCGTGACTCCTAAACATTTACAATAAGGATTTGATTATGAATCCTGATATGTGCTGTATATGTATCATTGTCCTAATGAGATATTGCTACCTTCTAAAGGACTGGTGACTTAGTCAAGATGGGCCTGACTCGCCTTCTTTATACTGTAGAGTTTAAGAAGTTTAAGAGATATATCTCGAACTGATTTCAGTTCGAGATATATAAATGTCTAAAACTGTAACATTTACATCTCAAATGGGTAAATGTTTTGTACTTTATTGTGCTTTATCAAGCCAGTGGATCCCAAACCACTTCCCACTACATTCAGTCATTCACCCCTTCACACACAGATGACAGATAGAGCCAGAATTTGAACCAGGAACCCAGCAATTACAGCACAAACTCCTACCACCATCAGCATCATCACAGTTGCGAACAGCTCTGTCCTGTAAGAAAAGCTTATTACCTCAAAGTTTAATCAATTTTCTGATGCTACCCACAAAAATGAATGATTTCTTTTAAATATTTGTCAAAAAATAAATAATGCTTTAGCATTTCTTCAAATGGAACAGCTTATTCTCAAAGGAACAGAAAGACTTGCCCCTTCAGTGTTACTTCGATCTTCAAAAAACCTCTGTAGCAGGATAATCCACTTCTCAGCCTTTAATCTTTCTGCCCGGTGTTTGTAGATTACAGAAACATTGTGAAATCAGGCAGAGGTCAGAATACAGATTTTGCTGTTAGTTTAGAATCAAGTGACATTTAGTTTTCCTTTTGTCAATAGCAGCATGAACATTGTTTAGCACTTGATTTTTATGTATTCATAGTCTTCAGTCAGCATAGATGATATTTAGATAACGTTAATAACCATCTCGCAGCCAGAAAAACAAAATACATTTACAATAAAGATAATATAAATGTCAAGTTTCCAGTCACTATTTCCAATATATTTATAACTTTAGTTGTTCTGCCAGATTAGCTGTAGGCACTAGGGTTTAGATTTTCCCATTATGTTTCAGTGAGTTCCAGTGAGCTGCAGATTGGTTTTTTGCACATATTTTAAATGTCATATTCTGACTGTTCTCTGCGGTTTGTCATGCATTCATTTATCTAATTGCACAAGTTTGCATTCTGGCTCACTGCCGTTGGTTGTATTTGTATAGCTTGAAGTTGCAAAATGATTTCAGAGTAGACAGCCACATCACCACCACCGTTATCGCTGCCTCTGTCTCCTGTCATCTCTGTCTTCCATTTACTCCCTCTCTTCCCTCATCCATCCTTCCCCTCGACACGTCTCAAGCTCTGCCTGCCAAACTTGCATGACACACATTTCCTGCCTTTCAAGTCTTCTCACACATCTCTTTTTTTTCCCTGTGTGTGCACGTCCTGATATTTGTGCAGCCTTCTGTGCAGATTGTACTGCGGAGAATTTCTGGCTTTTTGGTGAATGATTAGGGTCACGTGGCTGTGACAGTGATGCCTTTTTTCTTAAATACACATTGGTTTTAGCTGTTAGCACACACAAAAAGCCAACAGACTCGTCCATAGAGACTTTTAGGAAGGACAACAGCAAAATGTGTGGAGGTTGTTTTCAAATGCCTCTCATTAAAAGATAAAGCACAATGTTGATGAGGCTGTTTAACCACACTTTGCATCCTCGTGTAAATGATTTATGAGGTATGGTGTGAAACTATGTATGGAGAAGCAACAATTTAAACTCTGATCTCATTACTTTTGAAACTATGTTAATAAGTCTATAATAACATCATCTTCAAATGAACTTAGTTTTAAGTGGTTTCATATTTCCATAGTCATTTATTATACTGAATTTTATTTTATTGTGCTTTGCTTCCAAACCACCTGAGCCAACTGTCAGGAGGGTTTTTGTTGTGAATAAAAACACTATTGTTCAGTAGTCAGCAAGAGTAATGGTAGCTTTCATTTAATGTTGGTTTCTTAAAATCAAAATACAGAAACTATATTTTTTTAATAGAAAAGCTTCACAACAGGTATCACTGCTCAGTATCTATCTGTGAACACAGACAGTAGCCTTTGATCTTTAAAAAAGGGAAGCACAAGTAAAGATTTAGTTTGAAAGTTAAATATGTTTTATCTGTCTGTTCCCCTAAAGATGGTTACACATAGTATCCTTTTTCACAGACTGCAGCACATGCAGACAACAAAACACTATGAAGGAGGAGGAACTGTTACTAAAGAGTTGGTAGAATAGCCACCAAATGGCATAAGGAGGTTTTATCAGGCAAATGCCAGAGGATCCTATAGTGAATCAATACAGTAAGTGAATGTCACAAAATTCAAAGTATGCCGTCGAAATAAAGTATCTCCAGTCTTTGAGACTAATGGAGGTCATGTGGATTTGCAAGGGGGCAAGATTTTGTGCCATGAAACTATTATCCATGTAGGATTTAGCATGGTAGTTAAGGGCACCCACACAACAAGTGAAAGTTCTTGTCACCCAACATTGACCAAACCAGAGAGATAATTGTACATTTGGAGGCAAGCAGTACAGAATGCTGTAAAATCCATATCTGCTTTCCAAACACAGGTTTTACACTCATTACAACATGAAACAGAATGAACCTGTTTATTTAGTAATGTAGATATATAACTTGTCTAGATCTGGCCAATAAAAAGGCTGAGCCCTCTTAGCCAAATGTCTTGAGATTAAATAAATATAAAATTTCTTCTACTTTTACTTTCAGCACCAGCTCCTTGCATGGCTGTGTTTTGACTCCACAACTATAATCACAGCACACTCATAAATGCACTGCTTGCCATCCCAGTAACAACATCATAACCATAACCATCACCCTCACACTCACTGACTCATTTCAGGAGACAATAAGAAAGCCCATAAAGCTGAGACACACGGACTGGGCACATGGTGGACAGACAGTAACTGGGCTCTCAACACCGGGAAAAGCAAATAACTAATTTTGAAACTAAGGGGAAGTGGTGCTGACCCATCTTTCCACCAATAGTGATTGTGTAGAGAGGGTAAACAGCTTTAAATGTTGGCCAGACTCAGATGGACGCACAACAAAATTGATGCGGTGAAGAAGACAGAGTAGTGCCGACATTTCGGACTTGTGACAAAATACGACCTGTGGGAAAAACTGTTGCATGTTTTCTATCTGGAAATTCATACTATATTTTGAATTTGTATGAACCAAAGATGACGATATCAAAGTTTATTGTACACTCTGTAAAAGACAAAGTGCTGTCTGGTTTAAACAAAAATCATAAATTAGAAGAAGCATTTAGAGATTTACTGTCTACAAGTGCCAGTTGTCCAAGTATGAGTTCTCGTAGATTCAAGAATACCTTTTTTCTAAAAGTGGTTTTAGTTTTAAATGCAGCTAATTTTCTTTTTATTTAGTATTTCATATTTAATACAAAATGGTGTCAGTCATAGGCAGCTGATACCAGCATAAACAGCTTCCTATTTATATTTTCAATATATCTGACTATCAAACATAGTGAAGGGGTTGGTTATTTTGCTAAACTGAAAGGAACTTTTCATTTTAATTTAGCATGTTTTTTTTTTCTAATTCCTGTAGTGCTTGAGTTATTTAAAGACCTTAGATTGAGGAATTTGTGGCCCTTTAAGATTTGTTTGAACATGTTTGCTATAGCAGGTATGCAGTAGTAGGTTGATCTGTGAAACAAATATTATATGTTTTTATGTGTGTGGCTGATACAGATGTGTGTATGCAATTTTGCTGTGAGCAAAACATTCAAAAATATGATAGAGATTATTCAAAGCACAGTAATTTCCTAGAATGCATGCTTCCAGTAAATTGTTGAAAAAAAAAACAGTCAATGCAGCAATTCTTTCAAGATGAAAATCTCAAACTTTCCAATGACGGATTTAGAATTTTACTGAGTCTGATGATAATGACAAAAACCATTGAAATGCTACTTGATTCAACATTTCTGGCTCATGAAACAAGCCTACAGAAAGCCTCGACTGCAATTTCACACTTGAAGGGAGCAAAGCTTTTGTCACATTTATATTATCTCTGATCAGTGGATTGATGAATAAGAGATCATGTAGGAGAGCCAACCTTTTGTGTCAAGTGCGCAGATTATGGAGATGGATACAGTTGCAAGTGGATATTGTCATAAGATCTTGCAATCTTCTAATACTTCTCATCTTTCCAGGTGCCATAAGCTTTTAGTGGACTTAAGTATGGAGTTGTGTGCTGTTAGCTTAACCATTATTACATCTGTTTGAGACTCTTATTTTAAAGCAAGAAAGTAGTTTTTGAGCAGTGTTGTCATATTGAGTTACCTAATGAAGACATTTCGCCCGATTGGCTGACAACCCTCAATTACAAAGAAAACCACACATGATACAATAAATGCACAAACCTGAAATGGATTACCCTACTATGATTGCAGGTACTTCAAGGTACAATTTGCAGATTATAAAACCTTTACTTCATTTGTGAAAACAAAACATGGCCATTCATCATTTCTCTAAAAATCTTAAGAAAATTTCCTTTACTACTTTGTATGCTCTACTTTGTGTTTCTCATCATCTTATATGCCTACAGCTGCAGTTATAAGTAAAGAAAAACAGTAAACTGCAGTGAGACTGTCAGTTCATTCACTAACACTTCAAACTGGGATTGAGATAGTTTCTGGCAGTTGGGTTGTGATTTCTGAAAGGGCTAAGATGACATAAGAGTGTTTAAGAGAGCATGCTATTGTTAGGTTTCCAGGCCACCAGGTTTAGGTAATGATCAAACTGCAGAGGTGTCAAATCTAAAGAGTAAGCCAGTTTAGGTTTCATTAGCCATGAGAGTGATGTAGCCAATGATTTATGAATGACCAGAGGCAGGAGGGGCTCATATGCAGCCATATTGCAAAGCTGATTTGCGAACACAGTATTTTTCTTTTTTTTTAGATTTTTATTCAAACAAAGTGAGAAATTCTTTGTGTCCTAAATTCTTATATATTTACATATGAATGTAGCTTCACAATTGTACCAGCTTCGGCTTCACTTTTGTCAAAACAGAAACATTTGAGAGAAAGGGTGTATCACTTGAGAATAAAATCCTCCATGTATTACAAGTGTCATTCATGCAGCAGTACGGGGGACTATCTCTGCTTTTCAACAAGACTGCCTTGAGCCACAATACCTGTCAGCATGACAGACAACCCTGTCGTTGATTGAGAGAATATAAAAGCAAGACTGTGATGGGCATAGAACGTTTCACCGATTTTTGAAGTGAAACTGCTAACTTTATAAAAAATAACAGGAATGCAACTTGTGGTGTCTATTCATCTGGCTTCTGAAATCTTGTTTGTGTTAGAAAAATGTTGTGCCGTCATCAATCTACTGTCTCTGAAAAATTCATTTTTGTAAGTGGTGTTGGTTTTGTGTTCCAGGTCAGAAGTAAGTCCATTTAACACTCTGAATCAAGAATTACATTTCAGAAAACAGGTTAGGCCTCAGCCTCAGGGATTGCACTTAACAATTAAAGAAAAAAAAAAAGTTCCTCAAAAATATATAAATTTTAGTACATTTTGGAATATTCCACCACTCAATTCTCTAACAGTGGTATTTGTGAATTTGAATTCAAATCTCCAGAGTCAGAGTGGCAGCAGGTTAACAGACAGCTCATGTAACGCCGTCAGCTGAAAACAGGAAAATCGGACTCCTCCAAACAGCTCCCTGAGGGCATCGGGCCAGAGAGCAGCAGCCAATCAAGCATGCAGTTAAAACCTGGAACATGTCCCTTCCTCATATCTGCTTTCCCTCTAGACAGGAAAATTAAATTGTCTAAAATGTGGATGTTTGAATGTCTCAGAGATTGTGCAGAAGTTTGCATCACCTAAATAAATAAAAAATACAAAGCTTGTTTTATGTTTTATTTTTTCCCTTTGGAAATTAAAATTTGAACATTTCTTTTTTAGTTAATATGGTTATTTGTAATAAAAAAAACAGTATTAATAGTGTTCCCTGTTTAATATATTTTGTTTGTAGTTTAAACAGAAAACCAAAACCACATTTATTGTTGATTCTGAATGAATTAGGTGTTTAAAAAATGGCTAGAAACAACTTCCCAGGATGATTACTGCCAACAGCTTATTTCTAAATAGTAGATTTATAATTGTTTTTCTTTTTGGTTGCAGCAAAGAACTTTTAATGCCTTGTTATTTTTTTGTTTTCCTCTTTTATATTTCTTAAAATGATACTGAAAAAATTCATTCAATATTACAGGAAAATAAACAGTGGCATAAAATAATCCAGTTGCAAAAGCATCACACTCAGAGACACTCACTCAGCATTGAGTGTTAGTCTGCAGGTCAGCACAAAACATGTACAAAATTCAAAACATAGAACAATATTAAGCTACCTTCATTTGAAACTTTCACTGAGACTTGTGAGATCTAAGCAATACATTTCTTTGCTCTGAATTTGGATGCCCCATCAAATGTATGGAACAACATTCACTCCTTCAAGTTGAAGCTGTATATTGCAATAATATTCAAAGGCATCCCCTCAGCCCTGTATGCCCCCTCTCACCTGATCCTGTCTGGCACTCGGTGGGTCTGGTTTCCATCACTCTGGCAGTTCCCTGCATACTGGGCACGACTGTTGGCCCCCTGGTCCCTCCGTAGAGCCATGGCCCCATGAGTGAGCACTGAAACTCCCTTGGCAATACGTCTGCAAGATAGCCAAGAGAAGAATGTGAGCCAGGGATAATAGGACATTTTAAAGGTCTTTCTCTGACACTGCTGGGGTCCAAGGGAATTTTCTGAAAGGACATAGACTGACTGGGCAAGAGTCATGGAAGTCCGAAAGCTTGCTTGTGCACCTGAAGATGTGGAAAAGCTTCAAACTGCAGATAGAAATCAAATATATCCCTCAGCTCTATAAATTAATCATAAAAATCCTTAAATCCTCTTTTACGTCAACAAAATATCAAGGACTTTTGAATCTGAAAAATACTATCCAACATACCTATTTATGAGCTTATCATCTTTGTTTTAATGTAACTTATCCCAGATAAGCCAATTTGAAGATAAGGATGGGCTAAAGAAAACACGTTGGTAACAACAAATTAAGCCTGGAGGGTGAAAGGAGCCTCATTAAATGATCGCTTTACACAGAATTACTGCAGCAATAATTGCTAAAAATGTTTTAGGTTATTTTTAGAGCTTCTGAAATTATGTATGCTGATAATGATATAATATTAACATTTACTACTTGATTTATTTTTTTGTAGCAAAAAAACTGTGTTTATAGGCAGAGGGCTGTGTTGTCTTCAAATTGCCATCACAACCCTTTTTGCATCACATCCTAAATCTTGTTTGATCGACAATGGCGTCAGTCAAGGCTTTCCTGTTGTGAGAACCGGCCTCATGTAGCAGATCTCTGTGGTGTGGTGGGTGTGTGTAAGTGGGCAATGTTGGCCAAAATTCCAACATATTTCTCTGCTGTCTGTAGTTGAAAACAAGGTGTTATTGGATTTCAGTGAACTCTATGTTAATGTAAATGGACAGCAACAATTCCCATTTTGCAAAAAGAAATGTAATTTATACCACAGAATAATGCTCAACATTAGAAGAATAATCAACAATCTATTAGGGATCATAAGTTATAGGTTCCAATGTGCAAGTTTTGACCAGACTTATTAAGAGGAGAATAATAAAATTGCTCTGTGTGGTGTTATTTTTTCTTGTATATGAAATTCACATGCAAGATGACGTTTTTTACAAATTTAAAATGGAACATTTTTAAGAATTCCATTTTTGATGTTTCAATCCTTTATGGTGACTTGAAGACTTGAGCCACAAAACTGCCAATCTTTAAATCCAGAAGATCTGATCTGGCATGTAGTCAAAGGCCAATAATGAGTTTATCTACATTTTCAAAGTATCTCTGGATTGGCAAATCAAATTAAAAGGTACTTAGAATCAACTAATTACTTACTTCATTCACAATTTGATTTCTGTTGCTAATAATCTACCAAGCTTGCTGACTGCATCCGCATTAAACAGGCCAAATCTTTATTTGATCAGGTCAAAGTAGGCGCAGTGATTTGGAGGATTTAGTAAAGGAAGTTGACACTTTATACCCAGGATTGTTCTTAAGAATGTTCATATCTCAGAAACTGTACATATTTTGACAAGTAATGTGTCACGTTGCATATCAGCAAAACTATGCAAGTTTGTTTTTCCTCAGGAGTTTCAAGGTTTTAAATACAAGTCTCATAAGTAAAGTAGCTTTGATTTCACTAATGAGAACAGATCAAAATGTCCAGAAGAACTGCGAAAGTAATTAACATTTTAAGAATCTTCTTTCAGTGCTTTAAAGTGGTTTTCAGTCATGGTTCCAATTAGACTTTCTGAAGAAGACATTGAGAAGGTTTGTATGGTCTTCAGTTGAATCCTGGCAGTGTTTTCATCTACAGAAAATATATAAATTAGTCATTCGTGTGCAATTTTGCTTTGTTTTGCTTCAAGCCATAATACATGAGAACTGCTCATGATCTATGTTGTTCCCCAGGTTTGGGGATATTAAAAACTTTTGAACCAAAGATGTGTTCCAACAGTGAATGGAAACATAAAGGTGAGAGAATAACAAAGAACAATAAGTTTATTAAGTTTTTGTTTATTCACTTTTTTCTCTTCTTCGTCTACACATTCACATTCCTTTTGTATGGAAAGAAAATAAAATCTAAGGATGCAGCACCTTCTCACGGGCGCAGTGGAGGTGTGTGAAAATGCAGTGTGTAACTGTACTTAAGAATATTAAACAAGAATAAACAGCAGTTCTGTTTTCTTGCTTCTACTTTTATCTGCTTAAGTAGTTGGCTTTTCAACATCTTAACTGCGACTGTAGAAAAAGATGAGCTGAATTTTAAATAAAATATAGATTTACAAACAGCCATTATGCTGCTTTTATGACTGCAAGCAGATACACTTGGTGGAAGTGATAATAGATGTCACACAGGATCAAATGATTTAAGAAGAGTGATGGACACTGAAGGGGTCATCAACTTAAAAGAAGTGGAAGAGGCAAAGAAAACAAGCTTTATGAGGCACTTAATCTTTTAAAGGGTGAAGATGCCAAAAAACAAAAATAGAAACAGTCTCTTAATGCACTACCTGGCACCCAAACTTTGTTACACTCGTTTGGCATCATAACATTTCTGTGATAGATCAGGTCGTGGTTAAAGTAGCAGTTTGCTTTTGCCCTTTGACTGAAATATTTAGACTTTTACAGTGCTTTTGAAAAATTGGTTTGTACCCTTGAAAATTATTATGGTTGTTATGTAATAGCCACAGTCTTCAAAATGTTTTCCCTGATCCCTTCGCAGTGGTGGTGATTTTTAAACAGCTTTCTCATGGTCTTTTTCTTTATTCCCTTCCATAAAAAACATATTTGTTAAGTGCACCATTAATAGATTTTACCACCTTATGGGAGTTGTTGAGAGTAGCTTGGGCAATAGATCTCAGCAGCACTTCCATAGTTACATCCTAAGTGAAAATTTTCCTCATTGTGTTTTTAGCCCTGATGGGTTGAACAGAGCTCTATGAGATCTTCTCAGCTTAGGACATTGTTTTATAGACTAACTCTGAGTAAACTGCGTCACAACTTTATCCCTGACCTGTCTGCTGTGTTTCCTGGTCTTGATTTTTATTAGCTAAGGCATATAGAAAACTACATATTGCTAAGCTTATAGTTGAAATCTGTCAAAGCAAAAAGGTGCACGGGATATGAATACATATGCACCACACCATAAATTAAAGCACAATACATATAAAAAAATTGCTTGATTAAAAAAAAATGCTACAACATAATGAGTGAATCAAAGAAAGGGAAATAATTCATTAAGAAGGAAAGAGGAGGTGTTAAGGTAATGGTTAGGCTACGAAGAATATAAGCCTGTATAAATGTTCTGTTAGTTGGAATTATCGGTTTACCTGAATAACAGCACTGCTGATGACTGCTTAAATGAAGAAAAATAAAGCAAATCATGTTGACACAGAACCATCAAAATGATGCATCGTAGTTCTAAATTTATTCAGGTGCTCAGTAAATAAAAATATCTTGTTGTCTGTCTTAGGGAAATATTAATAGATCAATCATTGATCTGTGGAAAGCTTGAAAGAAATGTGTGACTCTTTGTGAAGGCACTACTTTTTTATTTAACTGTCGACTCAACTCTGCTTTTCAAATTTTTTTTTTAACAAAGCCTATCAGTTATTTCTTGGATTCCATTTGACATGATGATAAAAAGAAGCAAAACAAAGCAACCAAAGAAAACCACATTAAATTTATTTTCTGAGTCACATTTTTAACTCAGACACTGAAAATGCTCACAGAGCAGCTGAAAAAGCAAGAGTTCAAAAGTTCAAAAGAATATAAATTTGAAGTGTCACAATTTATACCATCCTGTCAGCTGATGTGTTTTCTGGGTTGAAACAGAAAACACTGATTGATGTAACTCCGAATGCTGCAATGTGTCAGTAGATTGATTACAGCCACGAATACAACTATATGCCTAAGAGTCCTCAGACTCTGATTCAGAGCCATTTCTAAGAGGAAACTCAACCAAAAATTCAACAACAAAAACAAATTGAAAAAGAAATGGACTAATAAGAGAAGTAAAACCACTAACAGGGCAAGAAATAGATGCAAATCCCACTAAAAATCAAAGAGAAGTTAAACCAACAATACATTGGGAACAAAATTTCTGTGAACACAAAAACTATCCAGGTGAGAGTAAAACAATTTGACCAGCATTAAAAGGGACACATACATAAACATGTACAAAAATGAGCAAAAAGTAGCTTAGAGAGTGGAAACAACCACTCAGCTTTTTTGTCTTGCTTTCATTTCAAACGGGGGCAGATAATTTATTTCTTGCATGTTCTTCTGGAATGCTTACTGATTATACTGGAAGAAAAAGTGATGAAGTTGTGATAAATGAAAATCTTATCTTGCAGGGTTTGATGTTTTGAATCTGCTTATGAAGCAATGACAGTTTAATTTTACATATGACTTGAAAGAGCGGTTTAGCTGTGGGTGAAATTCAAAACTCTGCAAAAGGGGACATATTTTTTTATTATGTTCATAAAACTACTGATCCATGTCACAATTATCACTTCTTTTCAGTGAAGAAAAGTTCTCTGAAGATTCTCCAAAAACCACAAACTGCTGTGGCAGAAATACTAATGCAGCTGAAATAGGCACTTTACTTTAAGGCCAAAAATGACTCTGATTAATGTGAATCCTTAAGCTGTGAAAATGTCGTTTTCTAATTTTTTAAAATTTTTTAATATCAAATGAATGAATAAAGTACAAACCCAATAGAACACGGCTGTTTGGTCTTTTGTTATTTATGTCTTCCTATTGCATTGTATATTATGAAACTGACAGAAACGTCAAAGCAATGTTCCAAGAAACATAAATCCAACCATACCATTAAAATACCCTGTGCATATAAAACACAGGGTATTTTATATGCACAGGGTATTTTTTATACATAAAGGGGTTAGTGCCGTTGTTCCTCATCTTGTAACTCAACAGTTACTGTATTTATTACAGATTTATGAACCTACAAAAAATGTCAAATTTAACCATATTTACCCATATTTAGTCATGATGAAAACCCCTTCATTACAAAAGAAATTTACTTTGACAATGAATATATTATCCACCTCTAGATGGACCAACCATCATTTTGGTGGACGCATAGTCTACATGAAGGAAATGTGACTCCAGTAAACAACAAACTGCCAGCCGGAGGTTGTAGTTGTTGCAGGTTTTTTTCTGGTCTGGTAAGGATTCATGATCTGCCAAATATCATTTAGATATTGTAGTTCACATTGTCTTCATATTCAATCCCTGAATATATCACTATGAATATTGTTTGAAACAGATATAAAGTTGAAAATAACTAATTCTCAAGATCAAATGGTAAATGGCCTCTACTTGAATAGCACTTTATCAAGTCCAGTATCACCAGTTCTTAAAATTACCAATGTTCAATTCAAATCCAATAAAGTGACTGAAATCTTTACTATTAAGTAAAAATAAACATTGTATTAATACATTTTTAGCTAGTTACATGATACATTAATATAGCACGTTATTCCAGCTGCAGTAACAATGGTCTGTTTGTTTTCTTTATACATAAAGCAAAAACATCAGGTTACACTTGACTCAGTAAACCATAACATTGTAAAATTATGATACTTTTGATCTTCATATTTAGAGAATTTCATATAAGCCAATGTCTAGTTTTTAACAAGAAAAATGTGAAATGTCTGAGATGTTTAACGGACTAAAATACTGAACTGAAAAAAAAAAGACAAATTAAAAAAAAAAATCTTAATGATTTATATACCAACTTGTGGTAAAAGTGTGGATTTTGATTCAACAGAATTGTGTTTTCTTTTCAGAAAGGTTAAACGCTGAATAAACCTTTTCCCCTGGAAAGGAGGTGCTGGGCTTCATTAAATATTTAAAGGAACATGTCTCTGTTTATCACCTCCCTTTAAATATGCTGCCCCTGTCTCGTTACATTTGTGTTTTAGAATGAACTACAACAATATGCATGGTAGTGACAACTCTGCTGCTCTCTTGGGCTCTATGTGCAAACATTTTTGCGGGAAGTCTGATGTAGGCATAATGCTGCTTGTCGAGATGAAAACGTCTGCATCTCAGTGGATTCAGGATGGATGGTAGGGTTTAAAAAGCTTGTATTTTGACATACCAATGATGGAAAACTAAACATAAAAGACTCAACAGTAATTTATTCTTTACAAATGTTTATTTTTTTATATCTTTTCAATTTAACAAATTAGCTACTTGTAATGTGGGAATACAGAGCAAAATTAATTTTGAATTTCATATTTTTTCTGCATTATGAAGCTTATATAAAATCATTTCATTTATTTATTTATTTATTTATTTATTTGAAAGTAAAAAGAGAAGAAATTATGGTACTTCTCACCTCGATCCACTCAGTCAATCAATTTAGAAAAAGCAAGGAGAAAAGCTTGGCTGTAAAATGAGGTCATGGAGGATGGAACATGCATGGAGCGGTGTTGTCTTAAAACGGTTTTGTGTACCTCTGTGTGTTGCAAAGCCAAAAGAACATGGATTTGCAAAAAGTGTTTATGAGGGATAAAGAAGAGAATGCTTATTTTCCCACTGATCCTCATGCATTTTTCAAATCACCTGGTTGGGTTTTCGCTGCCTAAAGGTTCAGATGTGCAGAACTCTCTTAATCCTTTTAAATTCTTCATTCAGCTAAGAAAAAAACTAACTAGTAAACTAGGAGTAAAGAAACTTTCTGAAATAGGAGAAGTCAGGCATTGCAACAAATCCATTTTAGTAAATTGTAATCAATTAACTGTGCAAACGCATACAATGGCGAGTGTTAAGTGACATTTTGTTGTGTTGTGTTGAAGGTTTAACTGAAGAGAATCCAGTGGTTCAACGACTGTGTCTAGAGTAATTAGACCTTTGCTTAAGCTGCTTTCACAGTGCCCTATCTTTCATTGTGTGCTAGCATAATAAAATACATGTGAAATTAAAGGGAAATTAAAATAAACATCATATTTTAATGTATATGTTGTGCTTTTAATGCAATCTTATTCTGAAAAATTATTTTGACTTTTGCTAAGAGTGGGATTTTTTGTGTTCAACTGCGTTAGGCTTTTTGATAGAGTGGAAGGAGGAGCTGATTTGGCGGAATGAGTTTGCCATTGATTTTATTGGAAAAACTAAAACTCTATGGCAACATAAAACCCAAACAGACCAGTATGGAACCATCTTCTTGGCGCGTACCTGCGTGGCTCGTCTCTCCAGCCCTGAGGCCTGATGGCAAACAAGGCTTTTGGCAGTCCTTCCAATCCCAGTCCAGACAGGGCGGGTCCAACGACAAACCACATGTGACTCGGCCCAGCCTGACCCGCTGCCCAGGCTGCCCGAAAAATCAGCTCAGCCTCTTCCAGAGAGGAGTACAGCAGACGGACCTGGAGGTGAATGATAAGACAGAGAGGTTCAGATGGTGGCCGTAAACCAATAGGGTAATAGAATGTAGCATCAATTAAAATGCTGCACTCTATGGTGATAGATGCAGGTTGAGTGACTGGATCCCCTTTTAATCATCAGTGTTTCTTTCTTTTTCTTTTTTACTTGATTCCATGACATTTTATATATTTCTCTCACAATTATACATTTTCTTCATTTATACATCAGTGTTACATGGCAACTAACAGATTTCTGCCCTTTGTTAAGTTTATTTTTAGCTAAATTAGCTGTACTTGAATAATGAGGAATCATGTTCTGATTGCATTTTTATTTTCCATTCATATGTTATTAAAAGAAAAAGGGAGGATAAATGAATCTGTGCAAGTCTGACTGTGGGTGTGTGTGTGTTTAGGGGTAGGAGGTTTATGAGAGTCCTCCAGATGATTGCTCAGAGGAAGCACTTGAGGAAAATGTGTGCCACCGTTTTGGAAGACAATGAGTGAGGGTATAAAAACTCAAATCAGTCAACACTGGATATGGAATACCAGCAGTAATAGCAGCAGGCGTGTGGCGTTTGAATCACATGCTGCGTGTTTACTGCTGTGACTCGCGTCAGAGAAGATGGCTGGATGACGCCGATCCTCCTACTCAGCTGACAGCGGATAGGATCAAGGTCGGCATGAGGTCTACATAAACATATCTATCACAGAACTCCAGCAGTCAGCATACATTCAAATTCTTTTACATAGGAAATCTCTATTTCCTGAGGTAAAAATTATGTTTTTCCTCTTGTAAATTGTTGTTTTGCTATAATATTTGAAGAAAGATGTTCCAGGGTACCTTTACAAACAACCAACAAAAACTCTTTTGTTTCTTTAAATATCATGTGGTTAATCACTTTTTCAGAACAGGCATACATTTTTTTTAAAGCATGGGTAACCCTTATGGATTTCTGTAGACAATTGTGAGTCTTCACATTATACTTTAACAAAGCTTAACTGTCTTAATCACATTAGAAATGTTGTCCGAGGCAAAAGAAATCTGCATCCACACATAGGGAAGACATCGTGTTGGTTTCACTACAGCTTTGATTTAAATCTGTGCTGTTGAAATTTGGGTTTTGTTATTTAAAAGTTATTAATGAGAGAGTGACAAAGCACCAAACCTTTTTTAAGTCTATCCATCCATTGTGTGGTTTTCTCCAATGCAGACAGTCTAATTAATAGCTTGCCTTGGTTATCTCTTGGCTTGCTTATCATTAGTATCCACATTCCATTCTTTAGCTAGTTTGTTTTTGTTGCTTAACTTATCTTAATAAAAATGTTATATTTTTGGGACCAAGTAAGTGCTTCTCTTTAGGAAAGTTTTTTTGAGCGTTTTCCTCTATAAAAAGTCATAATACTTGGTAAACGACATCTTGTGTGTTACTGTCTTGTAAAAATTGGTTGTAGGTTATATAATCAATATATATGAGGCTGTTTATCCTTTCCTTCTTCGGTTATCAACATAATTTACATATTGGTTTATTATAGGTTATTATACAGAGGTGCTGTTCTTCTTTAATCAGTTCACCTTTCATCATTTATTCATCATGCAGCCAGTGCTTTCTCTCCTATTACCGCTCTGTATCCTGTCCGATTCCATTACACAAAGACAAAATGAGAAAAGAAATTGTCCAAAAGCCTGTAATAATCTCCAATCTCTTTTGAAATCTATCTAATTCCATGCCTCGGCTCAGAGAATTTGGGCTAGTATGAACTTACGGTTATTTAGGATGCTTTCAGGATGTGTCGCTTGAAAAACATTAGACTACGGTTAGAAGTAAACTTCTAAGCAATCAAATTAAAGTGTAAAACAAAGGAACAAATAAGCATTCTGCAGCTGGTTTCTTTTTACAATATGTGTTTTGTCATTCATTTTGTGTTCTGGTTCTGTAATGATAACCTTAAGTGAGGCATGCAGAGGAAAACCAGCATGCCTGCTGCCTTGCTTACCAGTCACAGTACTGAGATACAAATCATCAAGCAATGCCTGCCGTATGCTAATTAGCATCAGCAAGCTCTAAAGTAAAATAAATGGCCCATGCAGTGCTGCACCCTCCTGAGTGCTTTAGATTATGCACATAACACATACCAGCAATAAATTCATATCAACAGGGTTTTCAGAGGTTATAGGTCTGTCTATGTTTTTCAGGAGAAGGAAATTTTTTGGGTGGATCAACGCAAGCTATTTCTAATTTGAGGTATAAATAAAAAATACAGTCTTCAAATACCAATTTAAATACACTAACGTGTAGTGAAAGAATCAGGTACATGTAATAAAGTAGTATAAAAGTGACAAGAAATGCTGTTTTAAGGAGAAAAGTCACAACGTATCTGCAAGACACAGATCTTTTTATTGTCACATCAGAGCAGAGGAACTGAATGAAATCAATAATTCTAGTACTGACTGGGTTACAGAGCGAATGTGTGAAGAGAATTTAATACTTTCTTATTGCAGAGCTTTTAGAAGACACCCGAACAATTCACAGATTAAATTTCATGAGAACAAGCTACCCACTTCATAATTGAAAGATAGAAAATCAATATATGTTTTTGTAAAACTCTTATGAGCTGCATTTCAAATGAAAAGAAATATAACAAAAATTGTAGAATGGACATGCTGAATTTTTCCAAACATAAAGAACCAGCATTTGGTGGTAAAACCTCATTTGATATCTTAGCTAGTTTGTCAGATGAAAGCAACATAAATTAGGGCAAGAAAAAAATACTTTTGAAAGAGCAATGTTTTCTTAAAGATAAATTCTTACCATTTGTGCATAGCTCAGTCAAAGGAACCCACAAGCTACAATCACTTTAACCACTTTATTTTTCATACATTGAAGAACACATTTCTTAATCTGTTTATTTTATGTACTGTTATCACAGTGCAGATTACATAACATGTATGCAGATGCAAACAGATTGCAATTGCCACCATTACAGCAAGAAACATAAAACTTTCACAGGGAGAAAAAGTATGTTTTTCACTAAGAGTTAAATAAATCAAGGTACTTAAAGCAGTAGGAGAAAATCAGGATCAAAAACATTCTGAATGTGTTTCTAAATGAACAGATGATCTGGTTCGTGTTAATGCAGCACTATTATGAAAGCAGATGGATTGACTTATCCCTTAAAGTATTTCACTCAAAAATAAAATGCAGTTTGCGACGTTCCCTGGCTGTGTGCTCAGGACTATTGTCTTGCCTGGCATCCCACACTTGTTTCATCTCCGTATTCTTATCAAGAAACTCT
This sequence comes from Girardinus metallicus, assembly GCA_903067095.1. Classification (NCBI taxonomy): domain Eukaryota; kingdom Metazoa; phylum Chordata; class Actinopteri; order Cyprinodontiformes; family Poeciliidae; genus Girardinus; species Girardinus metallicus. The sequence continues at coordinate 33,247 of CAEGAE010006990.1, forward strand.
GAGAAGATTTTTCTATTGATCTTTAATTCAGTTATAAAATCAACAAATTTTATAACTATAGGCTGTCTTACAATATTCTGTAAGACAGCCCACACCATAATATTCCCACCTACAAATGTAACTGTAGGAAATTTTGTTTCTGGTGTAATGTGCAGAACTATTCTTCTTCCTAACCTTATGTGAGAAATCTCATCGAAAGAGTTCAGCTTTAGTCTCGTCTTAAGAGGTTATATTCTCTAAATGCTTTGCTAGTTAGTTCATATCTTTGGCATCAAAATATAAACAAGCCTCATCATATTTTATTTCTTTAGCAGTGGAGTCTTGCACACTAAGTGGTCTTAGAACCATTGTTCATCATGGGGGAAAACTGCACGTACTAACCCTAGCATTGACTGATATTGACTTGCACATACAAGTAAAGCTTTTAGATACTCTTCTTTTATACTTCAATGGAAACATGTGTCTTTACTTCCTATTGAGGGATGCTGGTAATGTGCAAGTTCTTCAAGAACTGTATTCGCTTTTCTTAGACTGATAAAGAAACTCTTGTTTGCACAAATTTAACAGCAGCAGTTGGTAAAAATAGACTGTGGCTTTCCCTAAAAATAGCTTACAGTTGTTAACTTTTTCTGTCGTAGCCAAACATATTGTGCTTCATATAACATCCATCAACAAAAGCTGCTTCCAAAACTCCAAGGTAAACACTGGACAGTTTTTTCAAGGACATGAGCATTCATACAGTTGATGAAAATACCAAATTCAAATTGATGATGCTGGCACAGGAAACAGGAAGACAAAAGAGCAAAGGAGGTCAGAAAGGCAAAAACAGGCATGTTTTTAGAGAACTTCCAAAAACATGACCCATCCATCACGGTCATATTTTTATTCATTCTTGCTATTGAGGAGGTGGGTCTCTGAGGGGGAGGCAGCAAAGAATAATTCAGCTGCCAGAGAAATTGCTTAAGCAAGTATTTAGAAGAATGCCAGTAGAATGTCAGCTGCTGACATTTTTCTAAATAATGTCTAATTTTGCCTCTTGGATTCAATATTCTGAATATTGTGACAATAACAAAAAAATAAGGAAACATATTTTAAAAGGAATAGCATATGTCTGAAGAGTCAAAGAGCTGTAGAGTCAAAAATAATCTGACACATCAAAATCCCTTTTATGTCCCCCTTTAACATGTCACATCACTTTCAGTATAATTACATAATATTCTCCCTTTGCTCCAGCTGCCCTTGCTGTCTTTCTTTCATTTTTTTCAGACTTATCTTTACGAAGGTCATTTACTGTAATATCAGCCAAAAAAAAGTGAGAATATAAATTAAACTGGTAAAGCATTAAAGAGAGAGGTCATGTCAGGTAACTTTAGCTCATGCAGAGATGAGAATCAGAAAAGAGAAGGGTGGGAAAAAAAAGCTGCAACATGAGGTTTCTTTCTTCCTAACTTCCATGAATAACACAACGGTAAAGTCAGGCAAAATGTTTATTCAACCATTACTCCTCAAGAGTAGGCGCATTCTGTGCATTTACTTTAAACATTAGTCTTTTTGTGTAACCGCCCATAATCTTTTAAAGGTAAGAAAAAGTCTTTGGGTAGGAACAGAGGAACAGTCTGACGCCAAGTTTATATTAGATTCCATTTTTGGAACGAACCACAAAACTGCAAAACAAAAATGATTCTAAATCTAAGTTTAAATATTTATAATACTACACATTCATAGAAGCCCTGAAAAATCTTCCAATACATATTAGACATATGTCCCTAGAAGCAGTTGTGTCAGCAGTGGTGCATGGTGACAATCTGCAATATGTTTTGTTTATAAGAGATATAAATCCATAGCTTTGCAAAATCACAGGTAAACTTTAGTGTTATGACTTGTTCCAGGTGTGACTGTGAAATTAGAATGATCTAAAATTAACACAACTAAAGTCCAGGATTCTAAGTCAAAAAATATAAATTGGATTCCAAGCTTCTTTTGGGAAATAACCAGTGGAGTACAAAGCTGAAGTGCATTATGCTTAGTGCACAAGTTTGTAATATCTATCCATTAGGGTTAAATGAATGAGAGACGCGAACAGTCTTAACAGATCACCACTTATATTTGCATAACGATTGGAGAAATTAATGGGTTAGTTAGAAAATTAGGACTCGTTTTACTGACATCTACACCAATTCTCAGTTGTGCCGTTAAGGACATAAACAATCAGGCGTGGTAACCACACCGTTCTGACTTATCAAATGACAAAATGACGAGGTCAAATTGATCAACTTCAGGTTAATTTTCTTTGAATACTACAGCTACAAAACTGTCAAAATATAACAAGTCTATAACACCTGGTACATAGATCACAACAATGGACAGTTGTATGAAATATCAAGGTAGCTTTTAGTTAGAAAGAACTTATCTTTCCTGTTTCGCCAGTAAAGAAATTATATATTTGTCAGGTTTACCGTTTGGAGTTTGCGTATGTATTTTGTGATTTTTATGTACAAGTGTGCATGCACATGTGTGCATCTGAGTTCAACAACAGGGAAATGAGTGAGTTTTCTTTGGAGAGAAGAGGGAGCTCAAAAGAAAAAAAAGGTTAGGAGTCGCTGGTATACGTGAGAAAGATAAGAACATTTGATTCTTAGATACTTACTTCTAATGTTGTTTCAGAGAAATTGAATTTTTTTTTTTAATCCACTTTCTTTTCAAGGGCTTTTAGGCACACTCAGAAAAGTGGCAGGTGTTGCTGGAACCCCATTTTGTTCTATTGATTTGAGCTAAGATGAACCATTTTGCCTTTGACTTACATCTCAACCAAAAGTGGCATTTGTGTTTCCCATCACTCACCTGGGCTTCATTGTCTTTGAGGAGTCGTTTGGTGCGAGCCCCGCCGGGGTCGTCTGTCACATTAAGAACCACCACGCTCTTCCTTTCCCAGCCAATGAAGGAGCCATCTGTCATACCCTCCACCATGGCCAGGAAGTCCTCGTAGCCATGGTGACGAGTGGTGACAACAGAGAACGAAGTCCAGTCATATTCTTCAAGGACTTCGAAGATTACCTCAAGTTGGAGCATGGTAGAGCAAGTGAACTGAAGGTAGATTGAGCCGCTCTCCTGTAAGCAGAGATAATGAATTCATGAAGCGCAAATAAAATGTGTGCATTTCACATATAACTTCAGTTTATTAAATACCAGAAAGGTTATTGCTTCCCCTTGAACTCCAGGTTCTCTCTATAAACTGCTAATTAGAATGGTGTGCCATACAGCTGTACTGAATATGTGTTGTATAAGATTGAGCACATTTATTCAGCGGATCTGCAGGCAACATCACACTGTTCCCATTCATTTCAGCTCTCTTTCTGCGTTGTGTCTGACTGGTTTAAATCTAAGAGGGGCAGGCTCAGAGGAATGACGCAGTCTGTCAAAACAAGCTTTGGCTTTTAAAAGAAAGCTTTCAAGCATGAATGAAAGAAACAGTGATGGCCTTCCTCTCTGCCACTGCAGTCGTATTTAATGTTAGTAGATGAGCTGCTCACTGTGTGAAAAAGAAAGTCATTTTCATTGGCTTTTCTGCCACTCTATTTTTGTCGAAACATGAGCAAAGTTTTAAGATGTCAAAATGCATATTCGCAGATGGTTGGAGTGACTGTAAGATTATGCAGGAAAATAAAGTATGTTTCTTTTTTTGCAAACATTGCACTTTCAAATACTGTATGAATTATAATTCTTTTGCTGGGAGTCGAGGGAATATCTGTAAATTAGTAATCAGAGCTCTGCATCTGTGCGTACATGTGGATGATCAAAGGGAATGATGCCAGGGAATAACATTCCATCGTCTCATGCCATCAGGGCTCACCTCCAGTTATGATGCACTGAAGTATATCAGATAGCAAACCAGCAGACTGACTCCCAGTGTAAGTGTGTTTGCTTTTCTTAACCTACCATAGAAGAGGTTTTACAGGAACTGTGCTAGGAGTGAATTCTGCAGCTGAAGATTAAAGACTGTTTCAGAGTTCTTTTGTAAGATGAAGCTAAAATAAAATCACCCTTGAGTACTCACCAGAAACAGTGAATGACTAATGTTGCGTCCCAAGTCATTGTTTTAGAAAATGTATCGCTACAAGGTATACTCATTCTCAATATGCTTCAAAATAGAAAACAAAATGGTGATTCATCATCCCAACATTGTGATCACTGATGTACTTTTGTTACAGTATAGCAAAATTATGCCTATTCCTTCAGCCTTTCTACATTTTGTCACATTACAATCCTTACAGTCCTTACAGTCCTAAGTTTTGTGTCACGGATCAACAAAACTTATCATAGTGTTGTAAGCGAAAGGAATTTTATGTAATATTTTTTAAATTGAATTCTATGCTGTGCATAATGCCCCTTATTTTGAAATTCCTGAATAAAATCTAGTACAACTAACTGGCATGAAAAGGACCAACTAGTGAACAGTGTGGCTACGTATTCAAAGAAAAGTGTTTCACTTTGCAATTGTGCACTGCTTTTTAGTGGTCTGTTCCAGAAAATCCCAATGGAATAACTTTAAATTTGTAGTTGAACTGGGACAAAGTAAAGGTGGTGAATATTTTTGCAAGGCACTGAAAAATGATCTAGCTGCTTTCCTAAAATCAAAGTGAAAGGCCATTTGTAAATGCGTTGTTATTCTTTAAAGAAAAAGTTAGGTCTTAGTGAAAAATAGGAAACTGGCAGCCTGGAGCAAAAGGGAATGAAAATGAAATGACTTTTATTCATGAATTCTAATAGCATATTCATATTTTGTTGTTTTAAAAACAGTTTCCAATGGTGTGTTCAACAGATTATGTAGGGAAGCGTGGTTCATAGATGCATCTTTTGTTTCATATTTTGCTTCTTCTCAGTTTTTGTCATTCCCGTTTAGACTCTGTGTCATTTGCCCAGGAGAGCTTGTTGTGTAATCATGCTGATTCAGTTCAGATTTGATCACTTATAGTAAAAACCAGAAAACAAAATGCAAGGTATTATTCCATTGCACACCAACCTCAAGTATTTGCCTGATTTTTGATTCCTCGTTTGACTCATTTTAAAACTTTTATTTACTTGGGAAGATATGACACTTGAGATCTTAAGCCTTTAAAAAAAAAAATCCAGGTTATGAGATTTTGAAAGTTGAAGCAAAAGGAAAGATAATCTAAAAGCCAGAGGATATGAGCTAAATGTCTCCATGCTGCATACAGCAAGTTTCTCAGCTATTTTTCTAAGACAGTTTACTACACCACATCTCAAATGATGGCTGCTCTGATGCTCGGTGGAGCCAGCAAACATTTAGAAATATGACCCCTGATCAAATTAAAATACCTCTGAATGACTTCAAAATATCAATAATCTCCAAGCCAAGTTTATTTAAAAAGTACTTCAAAACAAGCAAGCACTGACCAAATAGCTAAACACATTATCCAAAATATTGGGTTGAAAGCCAAACCGAAGCGGTAGGTCTTGAGAGCGGATTGAGCACTGGCTAGATAAGAGGCCTTTGTAATCTCCAACAGCAACCATCCCATGATTTGGAGCCACCTCAGCAGAAGCCAAATCCTCTCTGAGCTTCCTGTGTGTCCTCAGCATTTCTAGCTACAGATAGTCGGCTGATCTGAGTGACTGAGACATGAAGGCACATGTGAGAGGTCAGAGAGGGACTCTAAAATGTCAGGTGGTGTGTGCAAAGAGGATGCTCATTTAATCTCCTTAGTTTTCATTATACAATAAGTAGAGTACAGGGTATTCCTTTACATCACTGATTGTCAAAACAGGTACACAACTTCTTGAAGGTGGGAACCAGTTGATGCTTCACAAGCACAAAACATTCTGTGTTCATTTCACACCTGACCATGTCAGGAACAAAGCAGCAAAAAATTCAAATATGAAGCGGGTGAAATGAATACCACCCATTTCAAATCATCAGCCTTGTTTGTGTTCATTTCAGTGTAAAAATACATATTCAGTAAAAGAGTTAGCAAAACAATGTCCGCCTAATATTGTTTTGTAGGTTAAGGTGCAATATGTTAAAAGGTTAATGATACCTGCATGACATAATGTCTCGTGCCACTTCAAAGTATCTTCACCTCTTGCTGTAAACAAATCTGCTTAATCAATGAATATTTTAAGATGCTGTTAGCTTGGTGCCAGGTTTACTGTATTAACTATAACAGTAGCCAAGTCATGAAAGAATTATAACCCATCATGCTGTCAAGGTGATCTGTTTAAAGCAGTCTGGCCCACTCACTGAATATCACACCTGTCATTGTTGAACTGCTTTGTTATCTGGATCTCTGACTGTGGCCTATCCTCAACACATGAGCAATCGATTTATAAACAATTGTGTTGATTTATTTTTTAAATTGTCAAACAGGTTGAATATTATGAATATTCATATATATGTCTCTTCCTACTTGGTGATTTTGATGCCGACCTGTTAACAAATAGCAACAACTGAAACTAAAGCCATCCTGAGAAAGATATTGCAATGCCCCTCTTCTCCATTGCACATTTCTGATAAGATCAAAGCAGTAAGTCTTCCTAAAAGAAGTTGACATTGTAGATTTTAATCTGAGATAAATTAGAGATTGCTCACTGAGCTTCAATTTCAGCTGTCAGAAGATATAGAGAGGATTTAATATCCATAACACTGCAGGCCTAGGGAATTTGTCATCCCTAAAGCTGAAATGTGCATTTTTGCAATAAGCAGAAACTGTGATTGTGTAATGAAAAGCTTTGTAACAAGATACCTCAGCATTAAAGGTCTCACTGAGTCACTCTTTGTAATTAATTCAATACAAATTTGTGATTCTTTGGATTTGGAGTTTCCTTTCCAATTTCCCATTCCGATTGGATTTTCCCATGGTTAATTCCTAAATTAACCATGGGAATTTAGGAATTCCCATGGTTGACAGGATGCTCTACCTGCTCCTGTCAAAAAGAAAACAAACAAACTTGTAGGTTAGGCATAACATGAGGTACATATTCCTCCAAAAACACATTTTTTAAACTATTTCTGGTCAAAAAATCCATGATCAGAACTGGGACTGAAAACCATAATAAATAAAGTTAACAAAAAAGCTAGCTATGTTAACTATTATTATAATTATTGGATTGTAATTATAGATTTTCTAACCTGAGTTTGCTGCAAAAAAAAAAAAAATAAAATCTGAATATTTTGACTGTTCAAACCACTAAAATTATTTAATTCAGTACGTGGTAAAAGATTTACACTTGAAGCATGATTACAATTTTTTTTTTTAAACAATTACACCAAGTTTGGATGCCATGCCGACTCTAAAAGCATGTCCCTTTAGTTCATCAGTTCTGCCTGATGCAGTTTTTAATCACAAGAATAGAAGGGAAGCAACAATTTCTGTTCTTCCCACTTTTACACCAGAGTTAAAGGTTAGAGGCTGATTACTACCTCTTAGATTACTTAGGTTACCTTATCTACGTAATATAACACGTCTTCTTTACATTTTTTGTGCTCCTCAAACGAAATAATGTATAGATTTTTAGACTGCATGTATTTAGATTTAATGGTGCTGTACAAAGAGTACATTGAGAGAAAATATAATTTCTACTGATTTGAAAGGTAATATTGTTCCACCCTCAAAGACTGACATTGTCTTATTAAAATCACTGTACATTTTCTCTTCATTAAATTTCCCATTTACATATAAACCACAACTTCAAAGTGTTATGTAACTGAAATCTGTTCAAGAAGTTGGAAAACGTGTTCATATCTTTTTATTGCTACATTCTATCTTGTGTTTCACAGACAAGTTCTTTCTTTGGTTGCGATGAAAGAAACGGGACGATGATGATGCAATAACAAGTAACTCATTTTTACCTGTGGCTCTCGGCCTAGACTGGCTCCTCCCCCGACAGCAACAACAGGAACTCCAGTCTGAGCGGAGACAAACTCCAGCATTGGGGCTAGAGGGGCACGGTTTGGAGGGGGTGGTCTCTCCTCCTCAAACACCAAACCCTGAGTTAAACAAAGGTTGCATAAGGTGAAATATCAGGTGAGACATCTTTCAGTAACTCAGAATGCACATCTATTTAGAATCAAACATAATTTAAGGTGAAAAAATGTGTGTTTTGTGTCCTGTGCCTACCTGTAGAGGTGTAGTGGCCAACAGCTCACACAGCTGCAGCAGCAATGTGCCTGGACTGCTCTCATTCACTGCCAGGTAGATGACGTTTGCTTGACCTGATGGTGTCATCACCGTCTCCGTGGAAAGCGCTGCCAGCGACAGGTATGTTGAGGAGGACAAAGAGGCCATGGCCACAACTCCTGCAAGTGAGGCTGTATCTGTCACCCCCCTTCCGCCTCCGCCGCCTCCTCCTCCCGGACCGTTTCCCAGACCGGACCCGAGACCCGGCTCGCCAACCCCCGCGCCTCCCACCACCGCCGTCTCCGGGAGCAGGGAGGAGCCAGAGTGGACTACGGCTATGTTGATGCCACCCGAGTCCCTCTCTCTCTCCCGGGGCCGGAGCAGCAGGGGGGGCGAGGGGCGTGCGGGCCCCGTGCAGGCCAGGATAGCCAGTAGCAGTGAGAGGGTGGGCCTTGGGGCCACCATGGGGTAAAGGGAGGGCCAGTGGTGGTTGTCTGATGGGGTTTTGCCAGGTGAGGCCAGGTGGGGTGGAGGGATTCTGTGTAAAGGATAATGCCTCTTGAGGAGGAGGGAAGGTAATGGTGGCAGGGGCCTGGCAGCCTACAGTGCTTCACCTGATATGGAGCGGAGACCCTGCAGAGGAAGAATGAAGCAGAATGATTAAAACTGTGACTAGCTATGTTTCAATCTAATTATCATGTGAATTTTGAGCAAACTTTTAAAATGTCACAAAAAAGAAATTACAAATAGGGGGTGTTTCCATCTGTTTTTGAGCAATTCAACCTGGCTAAACAAAGTATAATTTAATCAGATGTTGACATGCATGGCTGTGATAAACATGATGCAGAGTTTGCAAACTAGCATGCACCACTCATTTAAGAAAATAAATTAAGAGTCATCCCCTCCATGTGGGAGGTTCAGACATGATAACTTTTTTTGGCAAATGTGTTTCTACCTCAAGTGAGTGTAAAAAAAAAAAAAACCCAAAAAACTTTTTTTGTAAAATTGGGGAAGTCATTTTTGAACTTTGCCATTCCATCAACCTTTTCTAATGTGATACTTCAAAATGTACATAGAAAACTTTGATGGAAACACAACTACTCTTTGAAGGCCATTTATCTTCTTGCACCACAAAAAGAGTTTCTAATTGCCACTTCTAAAAATGCAGGAACTCCTGTGTTATTCCTAGACAGACAAGACCTATGAATTGTAATCTTTATGAGTGCAAGTTTCAGCTTTTTTACTCATGGTGAAAACCTTCCCAAAAACAATATTGTTTTTGCCCTCTCAATCCAGCACAGACTAGATCTGTGCTGCTTTATGTCAGCACAGGCATGGTTTCAGAGGAACGATGATAATAAACACTGAAGACACACGGAGCAGAGACACAGAGGAAGACCTACAGGCAAGAAAGGTAGAGCAGATAAACAGCGAGTTCAAGAAAGAGAGAGCAGAAGAACAGAGTGCAGGTGCAGCCACACTTAAACAGCAAAGATCTGCTTTTGTATAAGAAAAAATGAAATACAAAAAAAGCAGTGAAAATATCAAGAACTGCAAAATGTATGAAGGTGCTAGGCAGTATGTCTTAGAACTATAACAGAGACACAAAAAAACAACAATAAAAAAATAAGCACTACATTTACAATGAGACTCCAAAGATGTTCCTTCTCTTCAGTATAAGGATTCCTGGCCATGAGAGGCTGTTTGGTCATTACTCTTAAAAGTGCACAAAGTTCAAATCTTCCTACTCGGCTTAAACACTAAGCAAAATTAGAACTGCTCAAGTACAGTTCCTCCAACACAGACACACGATGTGAACAACTGCTCCAGTATTGTTTTTGCATTTTTTCCAAAGTGAAGAAGGGGCTGATTGTAAAATATGAAGACTATATGTACTGTAACATCTAATTTAGATAGATTACATATGGTCTAATCACAGCTCTAAGCACCTTTACTCATGTGTACCAATAATTTTCCCAATGAGGTAATAGAACAACCAAATCTATAGGCCTTTGTCATTAAGTGTTTAATGTGCTATTTAAAGATGAACAGAAAAATCAGCTAAAACTGAACTTTTATGGTTATCAGTCTTGACTTCTTATCAGACAGTGAGAAACTGAAAAATCTGATCTCTGTGAAAGTGTGTCAGCCCTACCAGCAAGCACTGATGTGGAAGTAAAGACAAAAAAAAAGACTTCAGTGAGCTAAGAAGTCAGAAAGTTGGTGATTTTAAAAATCAGTTGCATTTTTTAATACGAAGTCAGAAAAAGATATCAGATGTAAGAGGCAATTTAAAAGAAAACCATTTTCACCATGTCAACACATGTCAGCAGTTTCTTCAGACTGCAAGACAGAAAAAATATTTTCAGCCGATAACTTTTGAGTCCTGTCTGACATGGAGCATGATAACCTTGGATATCTCAGAATTAGGGTAAAGACTCTTGAAAATATAGACATAAAGTGTTCAACTTCAGTAATAAAATTGGCATATTAGATGCTTATATAGATTTCATGTAATGCTGCAAATTTATCAGACATTTGCTTATAGAACAGAGAAGAACTTCATGAAATACTCAAATCACAAAAGACTGTTAGAAGTGTACTAATTGTTGACTAAAATATTTCAAATGTTCTGAACCTGTATTATTCCACGTGAATGTAATATTTAGCCAGGTACACAGAGTCTCATACCAGCAGATGCTCACACCCGACACTAATGCTCAAAATGCTAAATGTCATAGAATGATGGGAGCACAGTAAAAAATAGAGGAAAAAAAGAAAACATGGATATATAGCAATTTATATTGTCTTTAAAATATTTACTATTATTACCACCATTGCAAAATATTTCTAAAATATTTGTGACTTTCACCAAAAGGAGGAACTTGTCAACAAGATGGCAGGGATGCAACATAACTTAGGGAGCTATTCAAGCTATCAATTAAAAATTCCTAGTTTCTTTTCATATCACAATATATATCACAAGGCTAGAGAAAATCACGATCTCAGTTTTTTCTAATATCATGCAAACCTAGAACAGAGTATAATGCAGTGAAAAACATTAAAGCCATGACTGAAACAATACTGAAAACTGTTAGATGTTTTAGGTGAGGATTTAACAGTTTAAAATTTGTTCCCATCACAGACTAGATAAAATTGTTGTTTTATGGAAGGCTTTGTTGAGCAAGAAAGTTCATCAAACTTGATGGATTAGAGCAAAGAATGCAAATTAATCAAAGCTTGAATAATCTTCAGATTAAAAATGAGCAGCATCTTTATTTTTGGCATCAGTGTCACAAAATGAAAAATGTATTGAAGATTGCAAGGAAAGCCTCTGTAATGTGAGTCATACCTGTTAGTGTTATTACCAGTGATTAGTCATGTTGTTGGCCTAAGCTGCCCTGTCTGCAAGCTCAAGCTGCTGACGCTCATATATATTGGATATAACAATGATGTGATGCCTTTTTAGGACTATTGGCTGCCAAACAGAAAAGCCAGCTGGGAAGGTACTGCCATGACTGCAGTCATTTCTGGTTGCATGTTCATTTGGGAAATGTTGCTACTAAAACACAAGTAATCATTTTTATGCCTGTTTATTTAAATCCTGCAGAGGGAAAACATTTAAAGCTGATTTATGAATTTATTAAAAATGCAATCAATGTTCTCAATGTGACAAGAATGTATTATTGGCCATATGTGACATTTTATGGATAAAGAAATGTGAAAATAGAAAATAAATGTTGCTATTTTACATCTGAGTCTGGTTGCTATATTGTCTTCCTCTCCATGTGCACTGACCTACTTTCCTAAAATCATTGTTAAAATCTCAGTTTCTTTTATGTTTTCTTATCTTTTCAGAGGAAAAGATTATCTTCTGTGTATTGATTAAAGTTAACAAGTGTGCTGCTGACAGTTTGAAGCGCAGCACTTCTCTCTGCTGTTTCTTCTTGAAACATAAATTACATTTTACAGAACTGAACACATGCTTGCAGAATAATTCTTTTCCTCATCTTACAATGTGTAAAAATAAAATAAAGTAAAATAAAATAAATGTATTCAAATACACAATTGTGAAGCTGTTTCTTTCATCTTATTGGCTTTCAGTGAAAAGTTAGGAGAAACTTGACTATTTCTTTTGCTCATTAAGGAGACAGATGTTAGAGAATAGATTTAATCTACCAGACAAGTTAGAATTACACTTGCAGAGAGTTCTTGAAAAAAACACTTAGACATCGGAAATGTAAGAAACGTCCTGAAATAAGAGACAGAGCAACTATCACAGCAAAATTAACAAAACAATCTTAGGTAAGTTTTACAGTCTTATTGAAAATGAGTTCATTTTAGTGGGTCTAAGATATTCTCCATTTTCCTCCACACAGCATAAGTTAAACCACATGTAAGATCTGTCATCAGATCTGTTCAGAACCTTATGTAATGTTTTTCTGAAACATTTTAAATGACTGACTGTAGCTTGTAGCAGTACAAGCTACCACTGTATTAGTGATAGCTTGTTAGTGAGCCACTGTGTTGCGTAACAGTTTTAAGACATTTAATGTTTCTTTACACTTTGTTTCCAATGATGCGTCATCACTGTCTGACTGTTTCTGAAAATCTTCCAGTCTTTTTCTACAGATTGTGACTCAGTTCAGTCCAGTATGTTAGCATTTTACAAGAATTGTTATCCCACTCAACTCTGAAAGATTAATCATCCAGGCATAAAAAGCTCCTAAGCTCCAGGTGAGCCAGTGTTATGACACATAAGAGACAACCAATTTTAAATTGACTCTTTAGACTCCTTCGTTAGTAGCAGCCTGTCAAACTGACAATAGCAATGACTAAGGAAAAACAAGGTGAATCCCATAGAGCTTTCAGTAGGAAAAGATGGCATATAAACCGTTAAGTTCAAAATTATTCACACTGCTGTCCAAATTATTTTCATTCTAAAGTTTATTTTTGATAGTGACATGTATTGACAAATCAAAAGAAAATAGCACAATGTTAAGGGGTGTATCAATTTTTTTTTTAAAATAAGTATGTATTTTAATTTTTATAAAAATGACATGAAAATTTTGGGTCACTCTATTATGTCAAAACTGCCTCCAGTCAGGAGGGTCATCCTGATAAAACTAAAGATTACTTCAAACCTAAATCTGTCAGGGGGATGAATAATTTCCATTCTTACTATTGATGATCAGCTGAAGGGTTATTAAAATCGCAGCTTCTGTGTCTTATGTTTCTGTATTTTTCTTGCTGTTGTTTTAAAGCCTTACTTTTATTTTTACCTTCTTTTTTTTAAGGACACGTCCTTCGGTCTCTACTTATCCACTTTGCTCTTTTTGAAACATGCCAACATGCTTCCATGGTAAGCCTCAATAGAAAATGAGTAAAACCGAGGTTCCCCTGTAATCTCCTACGTCTTGACCCACTTCGGGTAAAAAAAAAAAAAAAAAAATGGTACCACCTGATGAGTATAAACCGATGATCCAATTCAGTACTCACAATGTGCTCTTCCCTTTAAAGAAGGACTTTGAAAAACTTTCAGAATGCCTGAGGAATTATTGATCAAAACTTCTTAAAAAAAGTTTTAAAGAAAGTTCTGCTTCTTGCAAGTAAAATAAAGTGAGTACAATTTTGGGTGGTTCAAAAACATTTGAACTGAAATATATTTCAGTTCAAATGTTCAATAAAATACTAAATTGAGAAGACGTATTTTATTCTGTTATTTTATAAGCTTTAAATGTTCAAATTAAAGTCATTTTGCTTACATTGACATAGGACAAGTAATGTTTTACCCAGCATACTCTTCAAACTCTGCTGTCAAATTCCACCATCCTGTCCATAAATTCAGATCCTGATTTTATTTTTTCTTTCTTGGAAGCCACCACACTTGTGTGTAGGTGTGCTATATTAAAATGTTGCCGTTTGCATTTGTAGACATGACCTCAGCGAACATAACAGACTTTTAAAGATGTATGACATGCAGAGCATTGCCACTAAATTATTTTAAAAGGTTTCTTATTTATTAAATAAAATATGATTTTGCCAATTGTCTTTCTTAAAGGTAATAAAAATAATACAGTTAACTCTACCTGTTACATTTATACTCTTTGATACATGAATTCATAAAAGAAAGAGTTGAAATTTTAAAAATTCTTGTAAGTAAATATTCTGAAATTAGAGGGTGAGTATTTTGACAATATTTTGGGTAAAAAAGTCTAGTTAGTAACAGCATGTCAGAGTCAGATTTTTGTAATACCTACATGTACAGCAACATTACGTGTAGATTGTCATTCATTTGCATATTTTTGTGGTTTTGTTATATTTGTGGTTTCTGGAGCTGATCTCAGCTCATTAAAAATCCATATAAGACAAACAATCACAGAAACTCATTCACCATATTGATTAGCTGAGATTCCAATCATTGTTCTTAATTCAACTGCCAGTCTAATGAAGCAACAACCAGGTTAGTCCTACTTTAATGAGCCAGAACGTGAGAGGTTTATTTGGTGTTTACCTCAATAATGAGTCATGCAAGTGCAGTACAGTGGACTTTCACTACAGGAGTTCACAAAATATAAATTGAGCAACAACCAAGCAACGTATTGTTTTTTAAGCCATGACATCTCTTTGTAAAATGACACATGTAGCAAGGGTGGTTGAAATCAACTCGCCATAGTTGTGCCTAAAACATGCCAAACGAAGGACTTTTAAAAGGATTTGCCATTTGCCTCAAGTGTATGATGTGGCAATACAGCCAGTGCAGCCAATTGGCTGGAGGACTAAGGACAAAAATACAGAAATCACCTCTCTTTGCTGAATATGAAATGCACAAAATTTCTGGCCATCAACATCCATTTGGATTAGACTGCCATGAAGAATGCCAAGACAGAGTGCTTTGCCATATTAAGGTTCACATTTATGATTGATCAGAGCTTTTAAAAGAGGATATAGATTCACTCTGGTTGCATGCAAGATATGGCTAGCTGGTAGACGTGGGCTCATTACCAGTCTGTCTACCTGGGGATCCTTTTTGGCAAACATAGTGGGTGATGTAGCAGTTCAGCAGAAAACACAGTTGGCACTCGAAAGATCACTTTAATAGAATGCCATATGGTTTTTACAAGAACTTGGCTCAAAATCATCACAGAAAAAAATCTTGCTATTTCAGCCTGCTCTGATCATCTTTACAAATAGATTTGATGAGTTTATTTTATCACTACCAAATTTTCTTGAATTTAATGTTGTTTCTCATTCAGCTGAGAAATATTGCTGCAGCCAAGCAGACATTGGATGAAGAAATTTTAATTTAAAAAATCAACTATAAACAGTCAAAAGGACTCTAATGAGATGTTTTATGTGTTTGCATACAAGCTTCTTTTTAAGATTTAATCTTCATAAAACTACTGACTACATGTATTGTAAACTTAGCATGATGTTTTTGACAAACAGAAATATATTAGCTGTGAAACAATATCTTTCACAGAAAGGTCCAACTGTTCAACTTCAAAACATTACTTTGTATAACCTGTATTAGAAAAGCATCTGTCACTATTTATATCAGTATCACTATTGTAATACTTCAAAGAAATTCAGCGTGGAAAATCTAAAACAAAAAGCCTTGTTGGTTTTGAATTTATTAAAACCCACATATGAATTAAACCATTGTCAGAAAAACAAACACATCCTACACAACCAGCCTCAGGGGGGTTGAGAATAAGAAACTCTGTCAAAGCTGCTGCTCGTTAGGTTGATCTCGTGCATATTGCGCATTTAATGTAGCAGAGTTCATTTTGTTTGCTCTCGTTGTCGAGCTGTTAATGTATCATTGATCGTCAGTCAGTTTGCGTTTGACTGAGAAGCACCTAACCTGCAGGCATTTGAAAAATCTGCAACTGAGAGCAAATCTCTTGAAAGCCAGTCAAACTGAATAAAACAGATTTTTTTAAATTCACAGGACACTGTTCTGCAAAAACACAACTTTCAAATACTTATTCATTTCATGCACATTTTTTTTTTCTTTTTCATCTCTGCTCTGGTGCTTTATATGCATGTGTGTGGGCGTGTGTAGGAGTGTGTGACCAAAGAACATATTGTGTTTAACACAGCTGGAATGGGAACATATTGTGTCTGGTATTGTGTGCTAGCATGATTTTAAATTGTAAGAGAAAATGGCCACCATGCATACTTTTTCTCCAGCACGAAAAAGAAAAAAATCACAATAATGCAACAAAGAATGCAAGAAAGCTGTTAGACTGTATTTATGGTGATCAGTATTTTAATATTCTGTGCTGTTTTATTATTCATTTATTTCTACTAAGCATTGCAAGTATACACATTCATTCAGCTATTTCCTGTTTATTTATGTATGCAACATTTTATGCATAGCACTTGTTTTGGAAATGTGTATTTTATTTATTTAGTAAAAGAAATATATCTTTGACAATCAAGATGCTACTTTGGCGCAAAGTTCTCTTAAGTTCTCGGTGGTGTACATTTTGCAAACTTAGAAAAAATAAAGAAATAAATAA
>CAEGAE010006992.1:0-13524 GCA_903067095.1 Girardinus metallicus
TTAACTTGGAGTATATAACTCCAAACTTTAAATGTCCAAACTGTTTTATTTATTTTTTTTTTTTTTTACTTATGTTTAGATATTTTCATGTAAAGAAATTTCTTTAAAAAGTACTTTTAAAATGTTAAAATGAGCAGACTCACTTTCTCTAATGTCTTTCTAAGTGCAGACTTGTCTTTACTGAGGTGTGTCAACGCCTTCTCCATCTTTGCTTTCTCGTTCTGAAGCCTTTGCAAAGAGCTCTGCATGTTGGCGAGCTTTTCCTGCAGTTCCTTCTTCTCTCTGTCGATGTGCATGGACGTTTGTAGTTGAGCCTCCTCCTGTTGTTTCTGACTCTGTGACAGAGTTTATCAATTCATACTTCAGAAAAGAGCCTCGACCTTTGCAGCATCACTCACAGGAGTGCAGTGTGGCTCACCTCCTTCAGCGTCCGGTTACTTTCCTCCAGCTCAGATATTCTAACATATAAATCCTGTTGTGCTGAGTTAAGGCTCTGGGTTTGCTCAGTGAGTGAGTAGTTCAGCCTCTTACTTTCTGAAAGTGCGTCCCGGGTTTTATCCAAACTCTCCTACGGATATACAGATGTTAATATATACTTTTCAGAATCACACAATTTCATGAAAACATTGCGAGTTTGAACAATAGCCATAGCCTTTTATTATTTCTTTATGTTATAATGAGATTTCTCTTAAGCAAATCAAGAGATGTATCAGCTGGCCATGCTTCATTTTGTTCCTAAGGTTTATTTTTTATTCTTTTTTTTTGTTCCATGGTGTTGATATTTCAGAACTATGTCCAGGGTTCCCTCAAAATTCTACACTTGTCCAGACAATCAGACTACTGGACTCCAATTGATCCTCAACTTCTGCAGTAACCAATAGCAACAACAACAAGGCATAATGTAACATATTAATGGAAATAATGCAGCAGTGGTGAGAGTAGTCAACCCTCATGGGTCCCACCATATATGTACTGTATTTATACTTCATGTTCTTATGTTCTGTAACATGTTTATGCTCATTCTTGTAGATTTTTATGGTCATTTGTGGAGATTTTTATAGATCCAGTTTATCAACTTAGGTCTGGAGGTTGAACAATTGTGAAAATCGATCCTTTTTCTTTTCATGGATGGGTATTTATGTGTTTTGTTGTTGTTGCTGACTTATGTTGTTTTGAATCAACTCAACCAAAAAGATCAAAACGTTGGACAAAAGTCAAATTGTGACAGGGAAAGCCAAAGGACGTGATTTAAATATTAATTCAAGCAATTCTCCATGACGAAATAAAGTCTGGAAAGAGAAGCGTTTTTCCATACTCGAGTTTCCTTTTCCAAACTTATCTAAACATGGAAAATTCCTAAATCAAATTTCACACATCTCCAATTCCAGAGTCAAATAAAGAAGTATAGTGATTATGACCTTAAACAGTTCGTCAGGTTGTTGTCATTGATAAGGCCTTTTCAATTTGATACTACTTTTAGCAAAAACTGTCTCTTTCAAAAACTCTTGCTCTTTCTGAATCTCCGCCTTCAGGTAGTCATGACAACGTGGCTCTTCTATTAGCCCCTTAATAATGTTTTAACCAGTGTTAATGAGAAGCAGCTCCTATAATGAGCTACTTCTCATTATAAGTAGCTCCTGTAATACTTTATGCATGTCTTGCTGACATGGAGGGAGCGAGATGCACAGTTCCACCAGGTGTTTGCTAATTGCTGCTGGCTAGTCTGAAGGAGGGAGTACTGAGGGAGGGGCTGCTCTGTGTGGCAGAAGCTCGGAAGTTTGGAAACTGCAGCTCTGAGGAGGAGCTTCATCCTCGAAGACGGAGCTAGGTCCACCCAGTCGTTTTGCACAGCTGAATGGTTGCCATGGGAGATTTAAGGAGTTCTCAAAAATACATGGAAGAATCACAGCAACACTCCAGATATGCTAAAGGTGGTGATGGAATAACATTATAACATGATGTAGAGCTCAAAAAAGTCAATTTTACATAATACTGCTCCTTTAATTCATATTATGAGAAACTGTTCAACACACTGTACCTGCAGCAGTCTTCGGTCCTCCTCGCTAGCAGTCAGAACCCTTTGCAGCTCGGTTACTTGCTCCTGCAAACCTTCAGTGTTCTTCTTGGTCCGACTTATGGTATTTGAAAGCGTACGAACCTGCTCCCTCAGCCCGTTCTCATGCTGCTCAGCTCGAGTCAGCGACACCACCAACCTCTCCTCGCTGACCCTGAGCGCTGCGCATTGATCTTCACTCTCGCGCAGCTTTCGTCTTGTTTCTGTAAGTCTTTCCCGAAGTGCCGCAGCTTCTGCATCCAGCTCTGTTGTTCTGAGGTGGGCCCTCTGTAGCTCGCCTTGAAGGGTGCACTGAGAAAGCTCCAGGTGGTTCGTTCTGCTTTGCGCCGCTTCCAGAGACTTTTTCAGTTTCTGGTTTTCAGCATTTGCACACGTTTCTAACTCCTGCAAAACCTCCAACTTGTCCTATAGGAGATATTTCACATGCATTTTTAGTAGACCTTCACATAGGCAGCACAGTGTGTGTGTTGCACATCATCGCATTCCTATAAAAATGTCCTAAGTCGTTTTTTGCCTGCTGTTTTTTAAAAGTCAGAGCATGTGAAAAACTTTGTGTTGATGTGTTATTCTCTGTATAATTTGAATGACGCATTAGATAGCAGCATGTCATACACATTCAGTGAATGTCTGTGGGTTGCTATGGCTGTTAAAGAAACATCACCAAACAGAAAGGATGGAGATGTGAATACACACATCCAGACAGGGATACAGCAGGTCCACAATGGCAGTAAAGCTTTTACGGGGGTACGGCTAAGAAAAAAAGTCTAATTTATTTATTATTTTGTATTAATTTGCTTATTGGGTTTTACATTTATGCCTTCATTGCAGAAGATGACTCTGTATGCCTTTCTATGACATGAACATGACTTTCTGGGTTTTTTTAAGGAGCAATGTCCCCCCTGCTCCCTTCTTGGAGACGCCACTGACCAATGCAACATAAACATTAATGTGCATGTTTGAAGTCAATCTTAGTCTCTTGGAAAATCACTATCCATATGTCTTTAACATACCTGCAATGACCTGCATTTAGTCTGAGAGACTTGAAGAGAAGTCCTGAGCTGAGCCAACTGACCCTCAAGGTTTCTGCTTTCCTTCTCTTTACAATGTGCGACATCCTGCTGCAGGGCGAGGGACGTTTGCACCTTGTGCAACTGTCGTGCCATTTCTTGTTTTCCTATAGCAGTAAGCACATTGCATACGTCTGTCAAGTGGCAACTGATATTTTCTGATTGTTGGTGGGATTCCTTACCCTCCTCTGATAGCCTGAGGGAGCGCTGTACCTCCAGCAGCTGGTTGAGCGACTTCTCCTGAGAGACTCTCAGCTCAGTCACATGATGACTCAAACTGACTATCTGGGCCCGAGCTTCATCCTACATAAAAAAGGTAATTCACAGATAAGATTTTGTTAAAAATGTTAAGAATACAATTACAATATGTTAGTAATACTTTGATTTATACCTTTTCTCTTCGGGCGTCCTTGAGTTCCTTCATGAACTCCTGCAGAGTTGCTTGCAGAGATTTCACATTTAATTCTTCATCTTCAGAATTAAGCAAGGGTGGTCCAGATTCTTCTGGTCCATACTCTCCCTCTGATAAGAGAAAGCATGTCTTAGTTTCCATACTTTCAAACGAAACAAAGACAACTGCAGGGTATCTTCACTCGAACAACACAAAATCTTACATGTATTATCCTAGCGCAAATATCTTAGAACACTTGAAATAAGACAAAACTAACTCACAATTAACTTTTCAGCAAGATATAAAAGCTTGTTTTAAGTCAGTAATTCCTTAATACTGATGAAAAAGTACTAGTTCCACTGGCAGATTATTTCACTTATAACATTGGAAAAATGTCTTGTTGTAGGTGAGATGATCTCCCAATAGAACTTTTTCATCAATATTAAGGAATTACTGACTTAAAACAAGCTCCTACATCTTGGCCAAAAGTTACTTGCAAGTTAGTTTAGTCTTAACTGTATTAAGATATATGCACCAGGAAAATGTTTCGGAAGACTTAGTTTTTTTTGTAGTGTTGCAGCATGATACAATGTCATCTTTACCTGTCACATGGGAGTGTCTCCTTGAGGGAGAGGAAGATCTTGTTTGTGATCCACGTTTGTGCCACAGCCTCACATGGTTGACACCAACAGAGCAGTGCAGAGCTGCATTTAACCCTGCCAGCTGGTGCTCCAAGTCCCGACATACAGCTTTGCTCAGACTCAGCTGCTCCTCCAGGCTTTGGGCTCTGTTTTCAGCCAGACTGAGTTTGACAGAAAGTTCACTGATTTGCGTCTTAGAGTCCTCCAGCACTTCTTCGAGCTGAGCTGTGGTTTCTTTGTGCCTCTGGTCGCTCCGCTGCTGATTGGCTTCTCTTTCAAGCAGCAGCTCTCGGCTTTGCCGCTCAGCTGTTTCCAGTTCCATCACACAGCACTGCAGACCTGCAACCTGTGAACAAAGCCACAGTCCTGTCTGTGTGCACTGTGCAGGCGATGTGTTGTGTGGTGACTTAAATAGCTTAATGTCCCTTATAATATTTTACTTTTAAAGAGAGGACAATGTTTTCAAACACATTTGTTGAGTCCTGTATACTAGCTGAACTTTACTGCTTACATCTTTAAGTACACGAATGTAAAAAAAAAAGAGAAAAAAAGCTGATTTAGCAAAACTATGAAAGCATAATATAGAAATTTTTATTTACAAGGTCATTTGACCTTTGCTATTTCTATTGGAATTAGATAAACTAAAAGATTTGCTCACGTGATTTTGAAGGAATAGCAAAAAGATCGACATACAGTAGTAAACAGCATGAAAACAATGACTTAGCTCATTAGATCTGGTGTGATTCTTTCACGTCTTTGTTTTTTTTTTTAAAGAAGTTATGATTGAGAAGATGGTTATGTTGACATAGTTTCAGGAAATGATTTTTAATCAGTATATGAGACTACAGAAAAAACAGAACTTTTAAAAACGTCTTCACAGTGCAACCACAACGGGCAGCACAGTGGTTAGCAGTAGGAGCATTTATTCTATTGTTTATAATTTATCGTGAAAAATTTCTTATCGTGATCGGAATTTAGATTTATTGTTGTCACAATAATAAATGTCCATCATTGATGGTAAATAAAAAAACAAAATTGACAGTATTATATTGGAAATGTTATTTATGCTACTTTCTCCGCTTTTTGAGGGAGTGTAAAAAATATAGGTGTAAATTCAAAATTAAGCTTTGAATGAAGTTACCGTGTCCTGCTTAGCGATATAAATCACACTTTTTAAAGTAACTGGCCTCCTGAAGAAGCCTATTTCATTTGGGAACGTTTTTTAAGAACAATATTTGTGCTTCCGGCTCTATGAATGCTGTGCCATGCACTAACAGCCATACAGTTACCTAAAATATAAGCAAAAAGTTGTATTTTTAATCATAATCTTTGTTGTTTCCACAACACTACCAGAAAATATCACGATAGAATTCTCCGTAATAAGCATGTTTCCATTTTGCACAGTTATATAGCCAAAGGAAACGCAGCTACAGAAAACACAAAGGGAGCTGAACTAAAGGAGAACAAGAATAACAGAATTAAAATGCAAAATGAGAACACAGCAATAAGTAAGAAGCTAAACATAAGGAATGAATTAATAAAACATGACCTAACCACAATAAGCAACACAGATGAATAAACTGATTCATTTCAAAAATACTTTATTGATCCCAAAAGGACATTAAAAGTTGTAGGTGATATTAATTCAGTATGATAAGGGGGGAAAAAAATCCAAAAGCTATTAATGAAGAACTCAGAAACAATCAGAAAAGAAAACACAAATGGAAAGCAAAACACCAACACCAGTAGATCATTTACCACTTACCTCACTGAGCGCTGCTTCCTTGGCAGCCTCGCTCTCCAGCACTCTCTGACTGAGAACAAAAGCCTCCTGCTGTGCTTCCTCTGCCCTCTGTTCCTCCTGACATACTTGGCTCTGCAGCTCCACCAGTTCCTGCTTCTGCCGTCTGTTCTTGCTTTCAAGGACCTTTAGCTGACAGCATAAAGATTCCACAAACTGATTCAAGCAAAACATGTGAGACAGATATTATAAGTCGAAGTAATCCTACCACCTGTCTGCGCAGTTCTTGCAGCTCTCTGCGGGCCTCCAGGTGAGACTTCTCCAGCTCCCTCATAGAGCTCCTCAGACTTGTTGCTTCTTTGTGTGTTGAGCTGCTACTTTCTTCCAAGATGGACTCGTTGTGTTGCTTCTCCTCCAAAGCTCGTCTGAGGCTGGTCAACATAAGATTAAAAGGGGTGTAACATTGAAATTGAGCGTTTTCTTGCTACAAAAGTAGACTTTGAAGGACATATCCAAACATGTTGGATGGCTGCACCTGTTATTTTCACTCTCCGCTCTTTTGATGAAAGCTCTGAGCTCCTGATTAGAAACCTGGAGGGCTTCTCTCTCTCTGGTCTCATCAACCAGTTCTCTCCTCAGCTCGAGTGCTTCTTTTCGTAACTTGTCTCGCTCCTGCACACAGCCTTGAAGCTCTCTGTGAGCTTCAGTCAGATCTTTTTTCCCTTCAAGAAGACTATCTTCTGCCTCTTGCAGCCGACGACGAAGATCCTCTAACTTGATGACCAAATAAATAAAAAAAAACACGGAGTGCAATTTAATTGAGGAGTAATTACTTATGAAAGCAGTACATTTTGATACAATAGTACACTGCAAAAACAAAATCTTAAGTATTTTTGGTCTAGTCTCTACTGCAAATATCTCAGTACATTTGAAATATGACAAAACTAACTTTTCAGCAAAATATTGGAGCTTATTTAGAGTCAATAATTCCTTAATATTGGTGAAAAGGTTCTAGTTCTGTTGGCAGATTATTTCACATAACATGAGAAAAATGTCTTGTCCTTATGGAATTCTTTTTGTTATTTTCACATTTACTAGATCAAACAAATTTCATAAACAGATAATCCTGGCGAAATACAAAACACTTTCTTTTTTAAACTACAAGAAAGTTTGTGACTTCACTGTGTATTCATTTGTGCAAACTCTTCTTTGCACATTTGTTTTAAATCTGTCATAATGGAGGGTTTTCGACCATGGTCTTTTTAAGCTCATACTGACAGAATTCATCGTCTCATCAGTTACAGCTCGTCTGCTAGCAGGAGTCCCATCCCATCCCACCACTGAGCTGTAATTTATTTTTCTGAAGTACCGTGTTAGCCTTAAAAGTGGTGCATCAGGAAGCACATCTACTAAAAAGTTATTTTTCTGTCTCATCAGTCCACAAAATATTTTCCAGAAAGTCTCAGATCACAAAAGATGTTTTTCTGGAAAACGTGAAATATGCCTTACTGGGATGGTTTTTGGGCCAACAGTGGTTTTGGACTTTCTCATGAAGTAAATGGCATTGTTCCCCAGTTTCTCTTCTTATTGTTAAATCATAAACACTGACTCTACCTGAGCCAAGCAAGGTTTATGGTGCTTTAGATGTTCCGGGTGTTTTGTAATTTGCTGGGTGAATTGTAGATGCGCTCTTGTAATAATTTTGGTAGGCCTACTGGGAAAGTTGTGAATGATGGCTCTCACTTTGGTTTGCTGGAGTCCCAAAGTCTTGGAAATGGCTTTGTACACTTTCCCAGCTGGACAGACAGAAATAACTTTGTTTCGGATCAGTTCTTGAATTTATTTAGATCCATGCATGATGTGATGCTTGTTGAAATCTTTTAGCTTGCTTTTTGTTGTCCAATAGGTTCTGTTTTTTATAACATAGGTTTAGAGGGTCCTAAAAAACACCAGGCTAATCACTGAATTCATTGGTTACCAAAGAGGGCCAATATTTTTACATATATGGCCAGGCTGAGTTGAGTACTTCTTTCCTTTTTGAATCTCCACCTACAGGAAACCATCACAACATCACTCTTATAATATTAGTAGTAGCTCATATGATGAGCTCAGCAGTACCACCAGGGGTTTGCTAATTGCTGATGGCTAGTCTGAAGGAGCTGAGCGGCGAGTCACAAGCGAGGGCTGCTCTGTGAGGCAGAAGCTCAACCTGGAGACTTCAACTCAGAGGAGGAACTGCATCTCAAAGGCATTGCTTGGTCCCACCAGGAGTTTTGCACAGCTGAATGGTTGCCATGGGAGATAAAAAGATTTCTCAAACATGAATGAAAAAAACAAGGCAACATTTTAGGTACATTTTTGATGAAAGGAATAACATTATAACATGATGTAAAGCTCAAAAAAGTCCATTTAATCTAACCATGCCCGTTTAATCATCATTTAAAAACAGCATTTTGTATTGAGTCAGGTGAACTTAGACATTCATGTGTAAGAAATATATCCTTTATAACATTTAAAATGCTATTTCAAAGGATGTGTACAGAATTGTTAGAAACTCTGTGACCTATATTTTGTTTCATAGCAACATGTTGTCGTGGGTAGCTGGAGAGGCAGAGGCCTAAACTTATCCAAGCACAGATAAGAGGCTGTTGGGCCTGCAGCCAGGTTCTGTCTCTCCTTATCTTCTCTTTGCAGCTCAGAGTGTAAAAAATCCACACAGAACAGCATGATAAATTGCAGCTTACCAAGAACTGGTGGGGGGGAAAGGAGTGAAAGGAGGGGGAAAAGGGAGGACGAGGAGAAGGAAGAGTGTTATGTTTAGAGCCCACACAAGATGGTTCTTTCTCATGAACGCTGATGTGAGAAGAAACAAACTAGGGCCGATCAGGCCAATTATCCTTTATTTTATCTGATTTTGGGGAGAGCAGGGGATGGGAGGAGTGGAGAATACGAGACACCAGTGTTGTGTTATGTGGTTGGGAGAGGGGGACTCGGAGTCCCAGTGGAGCCAGCCTCCTGGTGTTGCGAGGGAGAAAATAAACACTCCCCGCTGGCTTATTTACACAAGGGGTTAAGGCAAACTTTTATTTCATATCATGGTACCAAGGACTGTGTCTTCCCCTTGTTTTTCCTCTCTCTGCGGACCGTCTTCGTTGTTCACCCACTGCCTGTGCTAGTGAGCCAAATTACGGTCTCTAATTGCATTTTTATGTTAATATTAGAATCAACATGGCAGCAGTTCCCTCTTGTGGATTTGACAAAGTAAATTAAAACCGAGTAGGAGCCTTAGGGGAGGGAACCACAACACGTCTCCTTGTACAGCTCAATTCTGCACCTGATGGCACCTCACTGCTAGTAGGTTTTTGTAACAGCTAAAGTCAACATCTTCGTATATTAAACGCCTCTTCCTACACCAGCTCTAATTAATACAAACTGTTGAAGATGGTAGAGGAGGATCAGAGTTTTTCAATGCTAGCCAAGCCACACGAGTTTCTTCTTTACCTCACTTTATGTAATTCCTCATTTGTGCGGGCGGTTTGGCTGGGATAGCGTTGTTTTTTATATGTGGGGTGCTCACTCTTTTTCAGCACGCAAGCTACTTATAAAATGACCAAGCAAAAATCATCTACTTACTACAAAAACATATCTATAAATGCATTGAAAATTCTTTATTGGTTTCGTACCAAATGAAGGTGATACGTTTTTATCTTGTTACTTGGTCCACCTTCCTCACTTATTTTTATATTGTTTCTTAAGAGGTAACTCGCTATCTAGCTAGTTTAGCTGCACTTAGCGCCGTTGTTTGCGCATGTGCAGTGATCTAAGCGTGAGAAAAAGTCCGTTGTTCTTCTTCTTTGTTATAATAGCGGTTAGCAAACAGGAAAAGGAAGCCTTACCGCCACCATCTGGTAAGACCTCCCTGTATATTAATCAAGTGACGGGATGAACGATAGGCTGACATCTTTTTTTTAATGTCATGCAATCTACACACACTAGATTTGCGATCGACTGGTAAATTGCGATTGACATATTGCGCACCGCTGTTTGACATACAAGCCTCTCTACAAGAAAATTACCAGTCTTGATACTTCAAATGATAAGATAAATATTAAAATGACTTAAACAATATACCTCCTGTTTTGCTTGTTCTTTCTGTTGGTTGAGTTCTCTGATGTTCTCCATGAGACTTTTCCTGATACTCTGATGAGAGGCCAGAGATTCTTCAAACTTATGTTGCAAGTCCTTCAGCTCACACCTAACAACTACTGCATGCTGCAACATAAAAAGACACAAATTAATGAAGCTACATTCACCTCACAACAGAACTAAACTGGGAGCGTGTCGCCCTGGCATACTTTTACCTTGTCCAGCTCTTGTCTGCTAAGCGCTTCCCTCTGCGTACGCTCCATCTCCATGCTGGCTGTAGCCAGATCCTGTTGGAGGGATGCTATTTTTTCTGTAAGGGCAGCTTTCTCAGTTTCCTGCTGGAACAAAGCCTGGACACAACACACTATGAGGTCAGATTAATATATAGTCAGTGGCAAACAAAGCTGGATGTTCTTGGGCCGATGGTGACTTGCCAAAGTTTTCTGATCCTTTTACTTTTCTCTAATGAGTGGTTGTGAAGTGAAAGAAACGGTCACTTTTACCACAAATGATAGGCTGTGAGGGAGAAGCTGCAGCCTGTAACTTTTATAAAAAATTTATTCTTTTACATATTTGCTGAAACATACTGTCACTATGCCATGACAGTGTGTTATAAGATAGACGATCAATAAAAAATAAATCAAGCTCCTCTGCCTTCTCCCAGTGGATCCCAGAGGATCTTAGTGCTGTCAGTCACCTTGCAGTGCAGACCTTTTGCTTTCTCATACAGATTTTTCATGATAGCAAATCCTGTTGTGAATGCTAAGGCTAGTTAGCATAGCCACAGAGGACGGCAGATAAGCATATTTTCTGTAACTGTAAGTTGTTTCTCTGTCATTAGCACATTAAGCAGCATGTACACAAGGTTGACTGACAGTGCTACAGATATCCTCCTGGCTCTGATTGGTTGTTTTTGGTCAGAAGCACTGCATTTCTTCAGACAATAATAGTTCAGTTTAACCCTGGCTTTCTCACGCTTATCCTATGGTATTATGACATGGTAACAGTTTTAACATACATGTAAATATTGTTTTATGAAAGTTGCATACTGCAGCTATAAGTGTGACCTGCATTTGTATACAACCCTTCACCCTCAAGAGGTTTGCTTGAGAAAATAAGTGACAAAACATATTGTCACGACAAGAAACATTGCAAACACTTTCAAGAGTAACATTATGGAGTGCCGTGATTTATACATGATTGTATTCTTGTTTTTATTTATGTTTGCATGCTCATAATTTCTGGTTTCTTCTGTTCTTCTCTGTTGTATTTATAAGATACTATATATATTGTTATTATTATTATTATTATTATTATTATTATTATTATTATTATTATTATTATTATTATTGTTATTAAGTCCATTGTTAACATGTTCCTGCTTCCTGTCTGTTTATGCTTGGAACCATCTACAAACAACATACCATGGCAGGGTCATGCAGTGAAGCATGAATCAAGAGGCTAATGGGCTGCAGAGATCCGCAGCTCAGGTCTGAGAATCTGTCTACAGTGTGACTATTGGTCGTGGATTCTCTCAAGCTATCCTTTATGGAAATTTGAAAAACATGTGACATAACAAGGTCTAGTCAGAAAAGGCTTCAAAATTCATATTCATTGAAGCTCTCCATCCTATTTGATTGAGCTTGGGTAAAGAAAACCCAAAACAAAAGCTCGTTCTTTAAGACGAGGGATTGACGCGACTGATAATGAATCGACATAACACTTAAAAAATTTTATTTCCACTTCACAAATGCACACCTGTTGGTTGTGGTCTCTAACATCTCAGTAAAAGACTTTGCACATGGGGAACTGGCGAGTTTAAATAAACCTTCCATGAGATTTGATACAGTAAGTGTTTTACGAGAGAATACCAATAAAATGCTGTCCTGTAGAACACTGGACAGTAATCCACTGACTGTCAGTTTTAAAATACAACTATATGTTATATAGGATCATTCTTTAACATATCCGAAAATACTTGAACAAAGACAAATGTATTTTTAAATAGGAACCACCTGTTGCTTTTTGCTTTCAGCCTGTAGGAGCCTTTGGCTGAACTCCTTCTGCAGCTTTGCCAGCTCATCCTGCACCTGCTGCAGCGCCCTCTGGTTGTGCGCACGCAGCTCGTCGCACTGCACGCGCAGCTGATCTTCAGTCTGCTGCTGGTGGACAGCGAGCTCTGCAAACTGCTGCTCCTGTTAAAACGTCAAACATCGGCACGCACTTCGGTTCTAATCTGAAAACAATATCTTCAATATGCGAATGCCCACGCTGGTGTTATTTTTAAAGCCATTGTGAGTTTATGTGGGAACATACGCCAACAAATGGAGAGGAGTAAACACAAACTGAAGGCAGGTTAGACCTTTTAATGTTTTATGTCCGACTGTCATCATAATGACATAAATGCAGACTGCTGTAACCAATGCTGATTATGTGTGCACATAAATTAAAACTGTTTACTAGCCAGGTGCTGCACCAGGTGCTGCAACACGGTCCTCAGGCTGATGATTTACCGTTTGCTTATGTTCGGCTTCCAGCTGCTCTCTGTGAATTTGCTCTGTATTGTTCCGCATCAAAAGGGCATTTCTTTCCACCTCAGTCAGCTTTTCCTCCAACAGTCTTTGTTGTTTTGCAGCTTGTTGTAGCTGTTGTTCGGCATCCGCACGCATCTGAGCAGCGTCCCCTGCACAAAGAAATAAATGCGTGAACCCCGGGCTAGTAATGAAATACTGAGTTGTACATCATGAAAGTGTTATTATTAACATGTTTTTGGGGAGTTGCATATGCAGCCCATGTTCAGCCATGGGTTTACCCGGAACATTGGAGCTTAGCACTATTTATCTGACCCATGTGTGTTTGCATGTAGCAGAGAGACCAGGGTCAGCTGAGAAAGCAGCTTCGGTGATGCTGCAGCCCAGCTGTTGCAGATCTCAGGGCTGAAATATGGATCTCTGGTGGATGGCTGGAAAAGCTTCATGGCCGAGGGGCTTGGCATGGAAAACAGTGAGACCTCTGAGGGAAGGGGCCACTCACGCGTCAAGGCCTCGTTAGCCAGACTCAAGCTGGATCTCTCGCCCTCCAGCCTGGTGAGCTTGGCCTCCAGGGACGCAGAGACCTCCTGGCTCTCGAATATAGTTGCCTCCAGGGATTTCTTCTCTGCTCTGGAACAAAGCAATAAAAAGGCACTGAGCTCTGAAAAAAACAGGACCTTTGAAACTCAAGGTGGAGAAGATCATAAAATCCAATAATCCACCTCAAACACAGCTTCCAATAAAACTAGTTTACTTGTAGACTCTTGTTACATGAGACTCTGCTTTAGAAATACAAATTCACTTTAGGTCAGATTGCCTTAAAATATACAATGCCATTTGGTTTTACTTAACCCAACACACACACACGCACACAAAATATTCAAATTGCACATATATACTATTAAAATGTCACACTTTTTTTTTCTCACACGC
>CAEGAE010006998.1:0-11890 GCA_903067095.1 Girardinus metallicus
CCAGAGCCAGAACCCACCCCAAACCCACACAACCAGTTTTTTCTCCGCAACACACACCACCCCCCCCCCCCCCCCCCCCCCCCCCACACACACACACACTCTCTCTCTCTCTCTCTCTCTCTCTCTCTCTCTCTCTCTCTCCCAGACTCCTCCTCTCTCTCGTCCATCTGCCTCTGTGACTCATGAATGTGAACATGGAGACAGATTTAGCATTTAGCTCTTTATTAAATGGACTCAGTTCCTTCCTGCTGGGCCCGGCGGCCATCTTTGTTCCTCCGTTACCGCCTCGGTTTGGGGAGGGGATGAGGGAGGAAGAGGGGGCGCCGTGAAAATGGAGGACGAGCATCAGTGAGGCTGGGAGCCGAGCTGCCCTGTTGCCATGACAACGCTACAGGAAAAGTGGGTCAGCGGGCTGCTGCCACGCCCCTGTTGGTATGGCAACAAGACGGTCAATTAAACCTGAGCAGCACGATGACACACACACACACACACACACACACACGCAGAAAGTGAATCGACATGCCGCGCTTGCGTGTGTGAACTTGTGAATTGAAATCATGAGTCTTTTGTGATGCAACCTGTGGGCGGGGCTTAAACTGCTACTGACAGAGCTGAGACGTGATTGGCTGAGCGTCCCGTCCGTCAGGAGCAGCAGGCCTAAACGCCCCGCCCTCACGGAGACAGACAGGCTCCAGACAGGAGCAGACGAGCACAGAAACACAGATTCACAGAAACTTGACTTTCCTTTCAGTTGGATGATGATAAACAGAGATGATCCATGGTTTCATCACTCACCACCACAAGTAGAAATGCCTCCTGGTTTTTAGCCAAAGACTAAAGAGAAATCCTCCAAACAAAATCTGACGCCTCCATCTTGTTTCCATCTGGTGAAGAAGGAAGTTGCTCTCAGCGTCTTGTGCAAAAACCTTCATTTTATTTTTGTGTCGTTTCCTTCAATGGTTCTTGGTGCAGCGCCCCCACAGGCCAGGAGGGGAACAGGCTGGTTTGACTCAGAGCAGAGAGAGAACCACAGCAGCTGGAGGTATTTTATGTTTGGTACCAATAGAACTGGGTCTACTGGACTATCAGAAAGAAAACATCCAGAAAGGGAGCATTACCTGCTTCATGCAGACTCTCTGTCTGCGCCGCTGAAGGCATGCTGCGCCTCAGGCATCTACAGAGACTGAAACGGTTTTTATTTGGGTTCATCATAAAATCCATGAGACAGAAATCAGTTCAGATCAGTGATCCAGTTCAGTTCTGATGAATCAGCCTGGTTCTGTTCGTTACGGCCCATTTAAACTTCCAGTTCATTTCAACTGATTTCCTGATGACTTTTACATAAACTGAAACATTTACACAGAGGGCAACGGCCCAGGGTGGCATCTTGTGTGGGGCGGCAACTCAGACTGAAGTAAAAATTCTACCTAGGAGTGTTTTATTTCTCTGGAACCAGTCTGCTGGTTCTGATCGGGTTCTGATCCAGTCTGATGAACTGATAACGGTGATGATGATGATGATGATGATGATGATGATGATGATGATGATGATGATGACGCCTTTGTGTCTCCAGGCTGTAAGGAGTGCTGCGAGCGATGCGTCGGCAGTCTGCCCTGGGCGTCGCTCATCGCCACCATCTTGCTCTACATGGGCGTGGCCTTGTTTTGTGGGTGTGGCCACGAGGCTCTGAGCGGCACCGTCACCATCCTGCAGAACTACTTCGAGGTGATCCGAGCTCCCGGAGACGTGCTGGACGTCTTCACCATGTGAGTCTGGACCTCGGCTACGTTTTTATTCAGCTTCCTGTCCGGCTGGCGCCTCCAGTTTGCTCTGATTCATGGAGGATGATGCAGGACGGGATGAGACACTGAATAAAAAGAGTTTTCACTTTTTTCACAGAATTCTGAGATTAACGCGAAATCTCAAAATTCTGAATTCAAAGTTGGAATTCTGAGATTGAAGTTCCAATTCGAAGATTAAAAAGCTCATTTTCAGATAAGATTTTGAGATTAAAGCTGTTTGTTTTTCTCTTAGTGAATTTTCTTTACCTGCTCAGTTCAGTTCATAAGATCCTTTAAAGCTTAAATGCATCCACTGTGTGAAATGAAACCTGGTGTTGGGTTTTAAGGGCGTGGCAGCTTCGATTTTACTGTAAATATCTGCAGCTGGTGTTAATCATCACCTGACCAGACGCCTCCCAACATGTCCGCCGTGGTCCTGGCAGCAGTGACTCAGACGTGTGAGCAGATAAACAGCGGCGTGTCGCTCTCTCCTCAGCATCGACATCCTGAAGTACATCATCTACGGCCTCGCCGCCGGCTTCTTCGTGTTCGGAGTGCTGCTGCTGGTGGAGGGCTTCTTCACCACCGGCGCCATCAGGGATCTCTACGGAGAGTTCAAGATCACCGCCTGCGGACGCTGCCTGACTGCTTTCGTAAGGGAACCCGGCACTTTGTGCTGCTTCACAGAAATAAAACTGAAAAATTAACCAACAGAGAAATCTGACATGAACCTTTCAGGAGATTCCACTTTGCTTTAAATTACAGTTCAATTTACTGAAATATATGATTCTGGAAGGTTAATTTTATGCACTGAGCTTAAAGCTGCAGAAACTTTTATAAGAAATATGTTTTATTTCTATATTTGTTAAAACTGTCAACATGTGGTGACAGTTTGTTAGGAGACAGATAAGATCGATCTCCTCCACTTCCTCCCTGAGCTGCGCCAAAAACAACCAGTCAGAGCCAGGAGGAGGGGCTTATTGCTGTCAATCACACTCGTGTGCTCACTGCTGAATGTGCTAAGTGTGGAGAAACAACTCACTGTTACAGGGAAGCCATTTATCCGCTGTCCACATAGGCTATGCTAACTAGTCTGAGCATTCATGGCAGCTGGAGCACAGCAGAGAGCAGAGGAATGAGCAGCGCCATAAGCAATTGTGATTGACAGCGCTGAGAACGGCCTCCTGGCTCTGATTGGTTGTTTCTAGTTAGCACTGGGAGAAGGCGGAGCAGCTTAATTTTTTCATAGATTATCTCATAACAAACTGTCATGACATGCTGAAATTTCAACAAATATGTAAAAAAAAAAACTTTGTAAAAGCTACACGCTGCAGCTTTAATGTCTGTGCTTTAGGTTAAAGTAATTAAAGATTTACAACACATTTAAAAGCTGCACCAGCTAAAATCCCGGCCGAAGTCTGGGAGCCGCAGGGAGATGCTGTTCCCGCAGTGAAGACGCTCCGTCTGGTTTCTGCTGGCCTGGAGCTCTGTCTCTCTGACTCCACTGCTTCTGTCTGGCAGCTTATGGTTCTGGCCTACCTCTTCTTCCTGGTGTGGCTCGGCGTCACGGCGTTCACCAGCCTCCCGGTCTTCATGTACTACAACGTCTGGTCCATGTGTAAGAACGCCACCTCAGTGGAGGGAGCCAACCTCTGCCTGGACCTGCGCCAGTTCGGTGAGTAGCACCAGAACCGCCAACCCAGAGCTACACTTACCTCTGTCTCCACCTCTACCTGGAACCACCTGGAACTACCTGGAACTACCTGGAACTACCGGTAGAGCTCCTTATCCAGCCAGAAAACCCAAAGCGCTTCACGCTCCATCCAGTCACTCACCCGTTCCCACGCTGATGGTGCTCAGCTGCAGGACAGGATATTTTGGTTTGGTTTTGGTTGTGTCTGTGTTTTTATTTCCATTTTATTTAATATTTGTGATTTTTGTGTTTTACTTTGAATATTTAAAATATCGTCCAGTTCCACTCAGACATTTTCTGTACTAAATTTATTTTGTGGGTCTTTTAAGCTGCAATTTATCATAATTTATTTATTTGTTGAAACATCACCATGTTGACACAGTTTGTTATGAGACAGATAATCTGTTGCTCTCCCAGTGCTAAATGCAAACAGCCAATCAGAGCCTGGAGGCGGGACTTAGCGCTGTCAATCACAATCTCATGTGGTGATTGTGATCCTTGATCTCTGCTGTGCTGCAGCTAGCATTGCATGCTGTGAATGCTAAGGCTAGTTTAGCATAGCCACAGATGATGGTGGATAAACAGTTTTCCTATAACTCACTATTAGCATATTTAGCAGCGATTGACAGCGCTAAGCCCCTCCTCCAGGCTCTGATTGGCTGTTTTTGGTGCATTTCTTCAGACGGCAGCAGCAGGTCAGGAGGTCGATGTTTTCATAGCAAACTGACAGAGTGTGTGTCTGTGTGTATGCGTGTGTGTGTGTCTGTGTGTATGCGTGTGTGTCTGTGTGTCTAGATTTGAGTTGGAGGAACAGAACGTCACTTTAAACAACTAATGAAAACTGATCAGTGATGTGTTGATCCATCCACTGTTCAGCTAATCAGCAGACAGAAGTATCGACTCCTGGTTCTGGTTCTGGTTCCAGCCCAGTAGCTGGTGGTCCAGCTTCGTTTCATATGATGTAATCTCTGCTCCGTCCTCCATCTTGTTCTGCTGCTTGTCCACAATAAGCAGCAACTCTAGTAGTGCTGCCACCTTCTGCTCAACTTTTGCAACTGCAGACAGAAACACTGTGAGACCAGTCTGTGACTGACAGGAAGAGCTGGGTCATACTGGGCCCCTCGTACTGGGCCCCTCCCGTACCGGGCCCCCCCAGTAGCTGCTCCAGGTCGTGTGAGGAGGATTGTTGGTGATGTTTTTGGAATTTTGCTTTCAGGAGCGGTGACCATCTCAGAGGAGAGGAAGGTGTGCATGGGCTCTGAGAAGTTCCTGAACATGTGCGACTCCAACGAGGTGAGCAGCACCGGACCGGACCGGACCGGACCTGAGTCGCTGCGGATCTGGTCTGACTCTGGTTTTCTGTTTCAGCTGGACCTGACCTTCCATCTGTTCGTGTGCGCGCTGGCGGGAGCCGGAGCCGCCGTCATCGCCATGGTGAGAACAAACATACTCTGATCTGATTGGCTGAGAAACCCAACTGGGTTCTGCAGATCCAAAGTCACCGTTTGCTCTGAAACTCATTGGATCCAAACTGTGAGGCTGTGAACGTAGTTTTTATGAGCTGGAGCTGCAGCAGCGTAGTTGGTAGCATGGAAGGTTTGGTTGTTTGCTCGGGTCGTTCTGCGTGTCATCAGGGTCTCTGTGTTTCCCTGTGATGGACTGGAGACCCGGTCCAGGTCGGACCATGCCGTTTCTGGTTTTACCTCCCAGCAGCGTCTGTATTCAGCAAGACGCGGGTCCAGATACAGTCTGGTGAAATAGAGTTCCTCCGTGCGGTGGCTGGACGGGCGGAGAAGCTTCGTCTGAACTCACAGTGGAGGGTTAAGGCAGTGCAGAGCCAGAACTCAGTGGAGGAAACATGAAGCTCGTCGGGCCTGGAGAAACCCGAGTTCCCCCAGGATGAGCTGAATGAAACGTGTCTGGGTTTCTGTTCGATACGTGGAAAACAACTTTCAGTTGGAGCTTCTGCATTTTCACCACTTCCTGCTTTTGGAGCGGTCGCTGGTCCACTTGGCTTTCACATTCAAACCAAACTCAGACCTGGAGGACCAGAGGTCAGAAGTCGATTAGCATTCACACATCACCGACTGAACCAGACTTTGACTAGGCAGATGGACTGGAGTCAGGTCAAAGCGGACTGAGCAGAGCTGGTGGGAATGATTTGTTAATCTGGATGTCTGTGTGTCCGTCCCTCAGGTCCACTTCCTGATGGCGCTGGCTGCTAACTGGGGCTACCTGAAGGACGCCAGCCGGATGCAGAAGTACGAAGACATAAAGTCGAAGGAGGAGCAGGAGCTGCATGACATCCACTCCACGCGCTCCAAAGAACGCCTCAATGCCTACACATAAACCCAGAAACAACACACACTTACCTGTCAGACACACACACACACGCACGCACACACACACACACACGCACAGCGGCTGATACAAGCCTGAGGACAGCATAAATCCATCAGACAGGAGAAAAACACAGAAAGAACAGATGAAAACTCCGACACCATCATCGTCCTCGTGTCTGCAGATCATCGGCTCTGGTGCTTCTGTTTGTCTTTGAACGAATAAAATCAGCGGAACCTTCTAAAGGTCCCGGCGCTCAGCGGCCTGAAAGGCAGAACAAATTCCTACAGCACAAGATTTACACAAAGCAGAACCTGCGACCCAAAGAGCCGGAGCGCAAAGTTTGAGCTGAAGCCGAGGATCCCGGCAGACACGGGGACGAGTCTGGTGTCTACCAGCTCATCGGTAAATAAGAGCCCCCTTCCTGTAACCTGCAGCACACACACACACACACGCACACGCAGACATGTAGATGTGACTGAATGGTCGGTGTTGTGCAGGCAGTGTCGTTCGGTGGTGTCATGCTGTGTCGTGTCCTCTCACCACACTACGATGGCGGTGTTGCAGAGAAAAAGGTCCCTGAGTAAATTTGTGCCTCCTGGGTGCAGATGGGTCGCTTTGCCAACTCCCCCTCCCCAACCTGTTGCCCCCACCGTCCGGTTCCCCTGAAGTCCAGTTTCACTGGTTGCTCCGTAAATTCTTGAACCTTCTAATCAAAAACCAGCAAAATGACGACGATAAAGGCCCAGATGTAAAATTGTTGCTTCATTTAGTGAAACTATTGAGCAAACGGCAAATAAAAGGATTTTTAAAACCTCCACTGAAGCTGGCGCCCCTCCCCGCCCCGTTTCCCCCGGACTGTAAAAACTCGTCGTTGTCTTCAGAGGCAGCACATCTTAGCAGCACAAAGTCTTTTTGTCCTGTTCTCATCCGTCTGTTTTCCTCATGATTTTATCACTTTTGGGGGATTTTTGATTATTTAAGTGTAATTTTAGCACTGAGGGTATTTAAGTGGGAGGTCAGGGGTCAGCTGGGAATAGGGTTTATGTCACATGTTCATGTAATGAGTCTGTATTTCAGTGGTTCTGCACACACACACACACACACACACACAGCTTCTTTCTGTTGTCACGGTTTCTTCTGTTCTCAACCAGCCCGAATGTGACCAAATGTCCTCAGTAAGTTAGAAAACCACCGATACGAACAGTGAGCACGTCACCTGGAGACGATCCAAGGCCCAACCGACGGTTTCGGGTTCCTGCAGATCTGAGTCCCAGAACATCCAGGGGGCGCTGCTGCGTCTTAGAGAAGACGGCGATGAAACAGTGAATAAGCTGCGTGTTCAGGAATGAGTTGCTCTACTGCGGCTTTTTGTGGTTTTCCAACTTCTTTGGTGTCTTACATAATCTCCTCAGGTGCTTCAGAGCTGGAAAGCTGTAATCTGGATGATGTGGGACCAGCTGCTTCGCGAAGCTTCAGATAGAATCAGATGTTTGAGATTTTGAGGTTTAAATCAACTTCTCGCATTAAATTTGTCCAGAGAGCCGCTCAGTCTCTGTGAGATGCAGCGTTTTCAGCTCCTCAGACTAGATAGAAGAATTTCGTTTTGTGTTTTTGAGGCTGTTTCGGGTTCGTTTGTGTCGGGACGGTGATGAGTCTCTATCTGCCAGTAGAGATGAGCCAGATTGGTTTCTGATTGGGCAAATGCGCGGCAAGTGGCGAAACGAGCTGCAAGCACTAAAACGAGGCAAACTCCAAAACAGAAAAACTCTGCACACACGGGAAACAAAAGCAAAAGGTCAAAGGTTGCAATTAGCAAAAACAGCAAGTATGAAACCCTAAAACTCACTCTACTAAACGTTGGTCCTCCAGGCCACCAGGGGGAGTCTGAACTTTACGTAAATCTGCGGCTGGTCTGTAATATTATAAAGACATGAGGGATCACGCAGCTTTCTGCTATACATCTGGTCTCTGGTTGCAGGTGACCTGGTGGCCGGCTCCCTCTGGTGGCCTGGAGGACTAACGTTTAGTGAAACGACTTCACAGCGTTTTCTACTTCCTGCTGTTTTTGATACTCCCGGTATTTTCCCGGTTTGGTTCTTTTTCTTGAGGTTGTAGCATTTCGTGTTTTACTGTTTCGATGTTTAAATCACTCGCCTGCAGCTGGTTTCAAAGCTCGCTGCGCGTTTGCATGCGGCCTTCGCATTTTCAGTTTGTCTTCAGAAAGAGGAAGGTGACGACATCAGTTTGATTTGGTCGGTCAGACACACACACACACACACACACACACACACACCCCACCGTCACTCTGAGCCATAGTTCTCTTTTACTTTTCACTGATGACATCTCACTATTTTATTATCAACTTTGAAACTTTTTAAATGTGAAGCTATTTAATTAGAAACGATGTGATTTTCTTATTGTTTCCGTGCCGCGGCGCGAAGCGGCGCTCCTGCATCGACTCTGTACAAAGATAAACGTTTATGTGAGACGGAGGAGGCCGGGAGGTCCACTTCCTGTCGGCCCAGTCTGGAGGAGGCGGCCCAGTCCCAATGTCCTGGGCCTCCGCTCTGCAGAAAGCTGCGCTCACACAGAACCGGGCCTGGCTCGGTCCGGTCCGGCTCAACCAGCTCAGGATCACACTGACCAAAAAACAAGTAAAAAGCTTTCAGAGCAAATTTGATGTCCATCATTCTGATCCGGGATCGTTGGCGACCCGGCCGGGCCGAGCCGGCGCCAGGCTCCGTGTTTGGGTCGGAACCGGGCCGGTGGTGCGGATGCAGCTGGAGTTGGACTCCTGCAGACTCGGCCCGGTCCAGGTGAACCTCGGCTGCAGCAGTCAGTATTTTTAAGGGTCTAGTTTTACAGTAACAGTATTTTATCATTTCATTGCCTGACAATGGATGTCTGGTCAGTTTTAACCGCAGATTCAAGAAAAAATAGTTTTTGTGCACTTATTGACCATGGTGAGCTTTCCATCCCTCCATCCCTCCATCCCTCTCTCTCCTTCCCTCCGTCTCTCTCTCTCTCCCTCCCTCTGTCTCTCTCTCTCTCCCTCGCTCCCTCCATTCCTCTTTCCCTCCCTCTCTCTCCCCCTCGCTCTCTCTCTCTCTCCCTCCCTCTCTCTCTCCCTCCCTCCCTCCCTCTCTGTCTCTCTCTCTCTCTCCCTCTGTCTCTCCCTCTCTCTCCCTCTCTCTCTCCCTCCCTCCCTCCCTCTCTCCCTCCCTCTCTCTCTCTCCCTCTCTCTCTCTCTCTCCCTCTCTCTCTCCCTCCCTCTCTCCCTCTCCCTCCCTCTCTCTCTCCCTCCCTCCCTCTCTCTCTCTCCCTCTCTCTTTCTCTCCCTCCCTCCCTCTCGCCCTCTTCACCCCCTCCCCCCCGTTGCCCCCCGTTAACCCCCCCCCACCGGGGCCTGTGTATAGTCTTGCAGTCTTGCATTGGTTATAACCTGAAGAATTATTGATGAAAATGAATGAATTCATAACAATGAAGATAATCTTATTCTACATAAAAAAGACAGTGACTCTAGTTGTTGTTTGTGGCATGGTTATGCATTCAATGGTCATCATTTTAAAGATTAAAATGAACAAAAAAACGTTTCTTTTCCACTGGCGCTGTTCTGCTGTTTCCTGTTTTCTTTCCACTGCTCAGTATTGCGGTTCTTGTTGCTTATGGTGTTGCTAAGCTCGCTTGCTTGCTCAGTTGTTTACCACCAGAGCAATATACGGTAGCAGTTTGACTCAGCCGAGACGTGAACCAGAAACCCTTCCCTCCAACATCCAACTGCATGAAACTTTGATTGCAAGTCTTAAGTGATATGATTATGGTGTTCTGTATCGTTTCTCCTAATAAAGCGGATTTGCAGATGTGGTGTGATGTATTGCTCTGGCCATCCGTCATCGTGCTTCCTCCCTGCTCACATCCTCCTCTTCCTCAGCCTGCAGGCTGCGCTCACGCCCAGCTGAGACCCGCCTCAGATCAGCTGCGTTTCCATTACAACGGCTGCAAATCGCCGTTTGTACAGTTACACTGTAAAAAATTAACAGCAAAAACTTGTTTTATTTAGCCTGACATAGAGAAAAGAATGTGAATGTTCGTTTTGTCAGCATTTATAAATTCCAAACTAAATATTTAATTTTCAAACTAGATATTTTATGCTGACTTAAATATTTAGCTTGCTAACGATTGAATTAGCAACAAGCCCCGCCTACTTTGAAGTGGCTGCTTACACAGTGTCATTAGAGCGGTGGATTCAACTGTTAGAATGGGAAACAGTTTTTTATGAACTGTCAGAGTCCAAAAACCCCAAAACAAGTCTTCAGCCTCCTACCACTTCCTGTCGTCTTCTTTGGCGTTTCTGCCAGTAGTAACATCCGGGATGTTGGTCATGTGACATGAAAAAAGTGTTTTGATCCCAACAGAAAAGTTTTTGTAGAAAAATGAAAGATTTTTTTTAATTATGAATTTATTTTCGTAATTTCAGTTCCACAGTTAGTGGAAACGCAGTTAGAGTTTCAGTCTGATTTGATTTGCTTCAGATGAGTCAGCTGAGGTCGTCCATCCCGTGTTGCCTAGCAACAGGCGGCCTCGTGCAACTGCTGAGGTCCAAACCCGATCGGTCCAGAACCGATCGCGTCATTTGTTTCCAGACTGAGGCTGTGAGCAGCGCGTCATCCTCTCATTTCCGTCTCCGTGTCCAGATCTGATCCTGTTCTGCTGAACATGGACTCGTCATTCCAGGATCCTCAGGATCCAAACTCACCATGTCAGCAGAGAACAGCAGGAATCAGAGTGAGAGCTGAGCGGATTCCCACATCCTGAGTGGATCCCAGATCCCCTCAGGATGGACACTCTGGACGTCAGAAGTCCTTCTTCCTGTTCTCCATCACCTTCCTGTCTGTTTCTGCATCACTCTTCTTGCTTCTGGCTCGCTCCATCCGGTCCGGTCCGGTCCATTTCTGTACATATCTGTGCCAACAGCTCAGGCGGCTTTTTTATTTGTAAAGACATAAACTTGCTTGCATATATAAATAAATTGAATTCAGACACTTGTGTACTTGTTAAAAAGGGAAACTTCTGACTTTGTGTCTTCATTTCACCTCCAACACAAACAGAATCCAGAAGGTTCTGGTTCTGAAGAGCCGAACCGCCGGATAACTA
This sequence comes from Girardinus metallicus, assembly GCA_903067095.1. Taxonomy (NCBI): domain Eukaryota; kingdom Metazoa; phylum Chordata; class Actinopteri; order Cyprinodontiformes; family Poeciliidae; genus Girardinus; species Girardinus metallicus. The sequence goes on from CAEGAE010006998.1 coordinate 10,972, forward strand.
AACTTTGAACTTAAGCTTTTTCTGCCCCCTGCTGGTCAGAGAGTGCAGGGCAGAAATGATGTCACTTATTGCTCCGATTTTAGGATTTAAAACGTTTCTCTCATTAAAGCAGCTGATGAAAAACGTTCCTTCTGACTTTACTGTCATTAAACAGCAGCGTGAGATTTAATTCAAGTATTATTATTACTATTATCATCTAGTTTTCACAACTAGTTAAACTTACTTACTAATTTGTTCTGAAAAGATGTTCTCAGCTGAAGTTTGGTGAAGTTTCTCTGAGGACGTTTGGCCTTAGAACCAACTGGAGAACATCTGAACCGCCGCCATTTACAAAGTAATCCATAATTAGTTGTGATAAATATTTATTGTAGATGTAAAAACAATACAGTAATAATACTGTTGGCTGTTTAGTTTTTATACATTTTAATAAAATATAGTCACACGGACCCTGTCCAGGGTGACCAGGGGTTAAAAAATGGATGGATGGCACGCGGACGTCGCTGATGCATTCTGGGTAAGTGAGGTGTGCCAGGTCTGATTGCGCTAGCTCCGTCTAGCCTGGCGTTTCTCAGCGGGGCGTTCAGAGGGCGGATATTTCTACAAAATGGGGGCTGGAAGGTAAACTTCACACCTTATATGCACAACAACACCAGTTTAGACTTTGTTTGTTAGCTTCTCCTGCTAGCCTCGCTTCTCCTGCTAGCCTAGCTTCACCAGCTAGCCTAGCTTCTCCGGCTAGCCTCGCTTCTCCTGCTAGCCTAGCTTCTCCTGCTAGCCTCGCTTCTCCTGCTAGCCTAGCTTCTCCTGCTGGCCTCGCTTCTCCTGCTAGCCTAGCTTCTCCTGCTAGCCTCGCTTCTCCTGCTAGCCTAGCTTCTCCTGCTAGCCTCGCTTCTCCTGCTAGCCTAGCTTCTCCTGCTGG
>CAEGAE010007009.1:0-55764 GCA_903067095.1 Girardinus metallicus
TATGAAATTTATTTTCCGGTATTTTCAGTAAAGCTACGCATCTAAAGCCGCCGCCGTGTTCCGTCTATCCGTTTATCCGTATAAATAATCCCGCCGGACTCCAGGCATCGCTGCCGTCATTTTAAGATGCTTTTTGGTCCCCCGGGAAAAGACAAAAACCGGGACATTATCATGACTCAATAAAATCCTCCCAGGCCGAACTTGGAAACTGGACGTTATGCTGCTAACACTTAGCTTTCGTCAACAACTCAGGCGATGAAGTCCCGGCCGGAACATGGTGCGCTAAATAATAACGCATAATATAACGAGGCTTCGAGGCAGATCAGTTTTCCTCGAGGAATTTTAATAATCGAGGTACTTGATTCACTCGAGGAATCGTTTTAGCCCTACTGTACACTGACTGTTATTTTTGCCATGACATCAGTTTTATTTTCATCATCAATACTAATTGAATTTCTAACCATAAATGAATTTCCATTAGTGGCGACAAAGTGTCTGCATAGAGTAGTATTATATCATTGGTAATGATTCTGTCGGGTCATCACTGCAACATTTAAGCACCACTTACATGACTTCTGGAACTAGGCACCTACACAGTACTTGCATCATTTTAATGTAACACTTATATCAATGAATGTTTCAATTTGACAAAAGTAGCTTGTGGAAAGATTGTGCATTGTACACTTGCATAGACAGGATACACAGGATGGCAATGCTGGTGTGTTATCTACCTAAAGAAGCACATATTTAAAAAAAAAAAAAAATGACAGAGTGCAATATTATGTCCATGCTGGATTACTGAGCTGCATGGTCCAACCTGATGGACAATATTTTCTAGAGATAATTGGTAAAAAAGGTAAAAACAGACAAAAGAAAAAAAGCTTGCCCTCAGTTATGTGCAATATACTGTATTGCAAGTTATATTGGACTTCTGTGGCTTGAACCATAAAAAACATTATCTCTCTTCTGGCTCCAGCTTCATATTAAATGAGAAATTATGAGGCTGGGACATCATGTTTGTCTAGCTTGAGGGAAAACAGGAAATTTCTCTACTGCTTCTAGAGCTTCCATTTAGTTCTCCCATCTCTGCTTTAAAAGTAAACCTAATTAACAGTGGTCAGAGTGATCTCAGTCAGTGCATGAGTAGATGAGCGGGTTTGCCTTCCCTCTCAGTCAACTGATGGCCAACTGAAACTTACTGGTTTTAAAATCCAAAGCTTTGAACATCTAAAAGGGACTTCTCCAGTCCAGTCTTTGAGGATCTTTCACCTAAGGGCAATTAAGAGTAAGAGGCATGTTTCTAAACTGGTGCTTGAGTATCCAGAGAGAACATGAAGAAAGACCCAGAGGCCAGGTTTCAAACATGAGCTATTTGATGCAAGACAAGAGGGCTAACAACTGTACCCACTGCAGTCCATTCTGAAATCCAGTTGAACAATAAGCTGCACAGAATGATCTGGTCAAATTATTCAGCATTTGCAGTTTGACTGTAGAAAAAGTAAGGTAAAGCTACAAACCTACCAAGAAGTTGTTTTTCACCTGTATTTACGGGTGAGGCAAAGGAAAGCATTTATTGGTAGGAGTTGCCAGCAGGTGGAAGAAGCTTTTGACCCAACAACTATTTGTTGCGCATTCCATAATGCTACCCTCTATGAACACATGCAAGAAAAACCTCTAAGAAATCCCATTTTCAGTTTCCTACAAGCAGCATAGGGGAAGTAGTAAAGTTGTGGTCGGACGACAGAAAACTTAGACGTTTTAGTCTAAATGTAAAACTCTGTGTGGAAGAAAATACACATCATTGACATCATGAAGTACAGTGATGGCCACATCATGCAGTGGTCATGCTTTTCTTCATCAGGGACATGGAAACCCTCATTGTTCTGTTTCAGAAAAAGAAATCGATCAATTAAATTGATCTCAGTCAAATATAACGACAAGCAAAGCACAGGTGATTCGTTTCAGGTCAACTCCATGAGGCGACACATGCATATGAAATTAACAAGAAAACTGCAAGTCCACTTCAACTTAGTGTATAGATTCCCTGTTCATAAGATATGACACCAAAATTATGTTTTTTGGGGGATAATTATAAACATTTTAAAAAAAAATCATAGTTTGAATAGCTTTTTTAAGAATTATCTCCTAAAAAGGTAAAATGCTCTGGTCTAATTACTTAACATTCACAGGAATGTTATGTTAAGCAGGCTGGAAGTGTTTCACAAATGCAAAAATCACCAATAGTGATCCTTGTTCCTTTGACATAGCTGAAGGTGATGGTAATGCTACTACTGCCCTCTAGTGGTGACGTAGAGTGGAGAAGAGGAATAGTGAAAAAACAAGTAAAATGTGAAATAAAGCAGATCTGTACCAAAGCCTATCAATAATTTTGTTTTCGCTGCACTTTAGATTTAGTCTGCAAACTCAAAATCAGACTAGTTACCGACTAAGACTCACTACATTAGCCTGAGGAAGTAAAACTATCTGCTTTATGAATGTGACATTTATGTATTACCTGGTCTTTTTGCTTAAACTCCTTCATTTTTCACTCTTTCCTTTGTTCCTCTCCTACTTGGGTCTTTTTTTCCCCCTCAACCTTCCTTTCCTCTCACCTGCACCCATCTGTCATCCACGTCCCTCTTCCATTTGTTTATTACTTGGCTGCCTAATGTAATACCTGGGCAACTTCTCCCAGAGACTGACTGTAAGCTTAGTAATTACACAAGACAACTTCTCCGTTCAACTCCGGTAATGGACTCACAGCAAATTTGTTCAGTTAATCACACTGCGACATATTGTTTTCAGGAAACCATTTAGTGGAATACTTTTTTTTTTGTTTTGACCCACCGGCTGTCTGAGTTGCTGGCTACAGGGCACGGAGCCCAGGTTGTGATACAGAACAGCTTTCTTGGCCGGGGACGTCGGGCAGTGCTCCCAGCAACAGACAACAAAGAGAGGCATAAAGGGAGGGGGGGAATCGATTCCTGCGTTTTCCACAAACAGAATGGCCCCTGGCAACAAAATGCTCCTTCTGTGATTAAGGCAGCTTTGTTTAGGCAAGTCATTAGAGACTGCTTATCATTGTGCTGAGCCACATTGTTGCACTATGTGTCACTTCTTGGATAAGTGACTTCGGATAGAGGAGTGTGCGGGTTTCTTTCAAGCTTCTTTCACTCTTGTGTCAGCTTCTGATTGGCTGATGTGGCTCAATATAAGGAAAGAGAAGTATAAAAGTATAAGGGCTCTCAGGTTGCTTGTTTTTTTTTTTCTTCTTATCTGTAATACCTTGTGAAATTCCTGCTCTGTGCAGGTACGAGCTTCCTCAGTACGGCAGCCGCAGGAAGCTGATCTCACCCTCCGGTCTGTACGATGAGTATGGAGAGGTTGTGGTTGATGACGATGGCAGCTACTACTACAGCCCACAGGAGTCAGACGGAGAGGTAAGGTCGAAGTGAAGTGGTAAAACTTTCTTGTTGTGAGATTTATTTTATTTTTAATAATTCATTGTCAAATTAGGTACAAATTAAAACATGATGACTAATAAAACTCCTGCAGTGAAAGAAACAATTTCATGTCCACAAACGTCAGGTAAGGAATGACAAAAACTTAAACAAAAGTGAGAGGGAAAAATGAAGAGCAGCCAAGATGTTAAAATGGTTCCAAAGATTTGAGTAATTCCATCTTTGTTTTTTTTTTTTTTAGACACCAGCAGGAGAGATTCCCAGACACTATTAAATGTTTCCATTTGTAACATGTTTACCAAACCTTATAATTTTCTTTTGCATTACCTCAAATTGTTTGCATTTTGCATTAAAAAATATTAATTTGTCAATAGCCTTATTGTGTGTGAGATTGTAGGTACTCTTGGTTGCCATCTACTGTCCTGGAGGGACAACAGCAGCTGATTAGTTTGCTAATGCTACAGGCTAGCTCTGTGCAACCATGTATGTAATTTATAATATATAGTTAAAACGTGTCGGAAAATTGACTTTTTTTTTAAAGAGAGAGTGCCTACCTAGAAAGATTTTTTTATTTATACGCATTTAGACAAGAGGAGTCAGACCAGCTGATCCCACGTCAGTTGCAAACAAAATAAAATAAATCATTTTTGTAATTTAATGTTTTTAAAATTAGACTGGTGAAACTCTTTTTAGACCTCTCCTGTAAATGTATGAAAGAATGAAATAAAGCAAGCTAAGACTTTTCCAAAATATTTTTTTTACAGAGGCATAACAATAAAACTAGAGATTATATATGTATTTTATATTCTTATATTTTATTATGTATTGCTGGATCCATAAATATTACCCCTACCAAAATATTTGCGGCACTTTAAAAAAAAAAACTAAGTGGTTTTATAATCAGAAATCAGTAAATCATAAAACCCAAACTGTAAAAAGCTGGAAGGGAAAGTTTTTTTTTTTTTTCTTTTTTTTTTTTATCTCTGCGAATTTGAAAACACATAAGCACTGGTAATAAAATGTCATGTTTTTTTAACTGGATGACAAGATAAGACACCAAGACATTAGACTATATGGATATTTTACCTAAACAGTAAAAATGTAAATTAAAGACATACATTTAACAAATGCTCACATATTGTTTTAAAAATAGACATAAAACAGATGTAATTTCATAATCTCATGACATTGGCTAACATTCTGCAAGTGTGTGGGGGTGGGTGTGTGTGTGTGTGTGCCCCAGTCAGTACCACACACAGTCATCCTACAAGTATAAAGGTTTTAATTTGGAACATATTACAAGCAACAGTGTGGACATAAAGTCCAAGGCTTTTTGTTAATTGTCCCTTTTTAATATTCTTCACATGTTCTCTGCTGAGGACAGGTCAGGACTCCAGGCAGACTCCGTCAGAGCACGCTGCCTCTGCAACCATGTATTCGTAATTTGTGCAGAATGTGGCTTTGCATTGTGTTGTTGACAAGGTTAGACGAGGTGCAGACAAAGCGTCCTTTCTGCAACTTTCTTTAATTGGAACTTGTGGATGTTGCTCAGTCGTGTTGTGCTTCACAAAGGATTCCCATAGTAATTCCTTGCCCACTAGGTTAAATCAGCTATTGATGAAAAGCTGCTGATGATGCATCAAAGGACTTGAGTTACAATTTTGATGATGTTTTCATGCTTTTTGTTCACAAGGCCTAAATTATCTGCCTTCCTAGTGTCTATACTAGGGGGGCTGACGATTATCTCTGTGTACCATTGTGCACTTCTGCAGTTTTTGTTGCATCATGCCTGAATTTTCGACTACCTACATGTTTTGGGTTCTGATATCGGATGTTTTGTTCCACCCGCTTGTGAGTCAGTTCATGGCTAAAACCTTTTTTACCCGCTTTGACAACCAACCAATTAAAGTACTTTTCTACGTATCCTTCTGTAATGAAAATGGCATTTGTATGACCTCGATAAATTAATTATCAGTAAGACGCCCAAAGATATATTTTGGTTTGATGAGAGGTCATAATCTGTCATATTTCACAAGAATCCACTGCCCCGAATGGGATCAAAACCATAATCTGTGGCTAAAGGGTTTAATTCAAATGTAATGAAAGGATTGTGTTTAAAATAATAGCAACATGGAGTTTAATCAGTTAGGTCATTTATTCTGTGAAAAAAAAAAAAAGATGGTGTCAGAGATATAAAAGGATGAAAGCACCAAATGGTGTCCATGCTGGTTGTAATAAATTTATGTCCAAGAATCTGAGTTCAATTACTGTTAACTTGTGGATTACATTACTAACTGAAAAGGGGGGAGAACATATAAAGAATACAGAATTTCATTGGTGCACCACTAAAGCGACCTAAAACCTTTTTAAATTTAAGTCAAACCACAACCATTCCAATGGATTTAAAGAATATCTAAAATGGCTAGGAGTCAGTCAACGATCAGCTCTGAGGGTATCAAAGATTATCTGCTGCTACCTGAAAGTTGTGACAATTTTCAGAAGAGCACAGTGACTGGCCTAAGGAAAATAGTGCATCATTTTAAGGACAGATGAAATATAGATGGTTAATAGAGGTTGCAGTTTTTCAGAGAATCATCAAACAATGAATTCAAGACTTAGTACACTGTGAAGCACGGTTAAAGCATCATGCTAGTGGGACGTTTCGTTTACTTGATGCTATTTACTATAACACAAATTTCAAAGTACTCTCAAAAGTCCTATGCTGAAGAGGCAATTTCCTTGAAATTGGTGTTTCTGTGAGAAAACAACCTCAAGCTCTCCTGTAATTGAGCAGCAGTTATGGAGCAGATCAGCCCAATGTACGGAAATGACCTTCATCATTTCAAAATTTGATAATTTTTTCCTCGTATTTTGTTCTGGAACGGATTGTGGAGAGCTTCTAATGTGCCTGCATTTTCAAAAATAGAAGCTTTTATTAGGATTCCAGGCTTTTCTCCCTTTGTTTAAACATACTGCTATTATTTGAACAGAACCATTCCAAAATGGAAGCTCATAGTGATAAAACGACAACTGCTTGCTAGAAAAAATGGTGGTAGAAATTTGCAAAAGGTTGAATTGATCTGGAGACCTATTGGGCAGTGCTTTTGAAACAAACCAGGATTACAAACACCAGTTTAAAATACAATCATTGCAATGATTACTGAAGTTACTTACTTGCTCCATTTTGCTCACATCCCAATTCTACTGAAATGTTCTGCAAGCCTGAAGTGGAGGAATGAATGCATACTATTAAAGTCCCACTAAAGCAGTCAGTGGGGGGGACGTTTAAAAAGCTGAAATAAGACGGCAGAGCAGAGGTATCATAATCAGGTTGATCATCCAGACAGGTTAAATTGTCTAGAAGAACTTTTTTAGTTGCTGGGATCAAAAGCAGAGGATTAAAGTTGACAGGATCTGAATCAGCACAGCACTGCTATTTTGGGAGGAAACATCCATAGCAAAGCATTTTGCAAGAACGAAAAGCCAGTGGGAAAACTTTGCATTTAGACAAGTACGGTTGAAATTTGAGTACGAACTAAAACTTTATGAAACCTGAGGCATTTCCACGACATTCTGAGCAAACAGGTCAGTTTAAAATCCACTCGCTTTCTTGTTGTGAAGGTAGCGGTGAGTTGTTTTTTTATTCATGTTTGCAGCACCAACAATGAACCTGGATTTTCTTCAAATATTAACCACTATGTCAGGCAGCGTCAAAGGAGGATGTGCAATATCTTGGAAAGATTAAAGCAAAAAAAAACGTGTCTACTAGATTGTGCTTGTTTTTGTCTCTAAAAAACATTTTGTCTTTGATCTTGCTTTTAATTAAATGAAGTTTTTATACAAGTGACAAGCATTAATCCCCATATGTATCACCACAATGACAGGTGAGGAGACAGTTTCAAGGCAACAGATTAGACACTCAGACTGGCCACCAAAATTCCCATCCTCCACCTGCTCAACATCCGAGAAAGACCCCAGGAGCCCCAGAAGCTGAGGGTGACAAAAAACAATGGGACGGTGGTAAGCTGAAAGGCTCAAGCACAGCTGCCAGGTTAAAGGCCGTGATGGGAATGAACACATCTGCTCAACCTCCGGCCATCCACTTACCATGGAACAAAGCCAGAGTGGGACCCATGGAAGGCGGAAAGGAGGGAGAAGATGTCCGCCTCGGGAATCGGGAGGCAGGGAAGTCGGAAAATAAAAAAGGAAGAAAGAATGAGGCAGTGGAAAGCAGTTTGAAGAAAGAGCAGAGAGGAGAGCTGGGAATTTGGGGAAGAGACAGCAGACACAGCATGACTAACGGTCAGATGAAAAATTCAGCAGTGCAAGGAGGAGGCAACCGGCCAGAGCTACTCCCTGGCTTGGTGGGGCTGGACGGCAGCTTGGTCATCGATGGGAGTTACTTCCAGACGTTCACCGAAGCAAGTATGCCTGCACCAGCAAAACAAAAGCTGAACGAGGCCTTTGGTCTTATCTCCTTAACCAGAAGGATGCAAGAGCCCACCAGGATGGGTGATGAACACTGGAGCGACAGGAAAAGCAGGGAGAGAGGAGGCGACAGCAGGGAGATGTACGGCTCTATAGGAGATATGAGCGTCTCAGCAGCCGTGTCTGCCAGAAGACGCACGGCGAGGCGGTGGGAGGAAGAGACAGAGAGCAGGGACAGCATGACCGAGCAAAGTGACTCGGAAACGGGCAGCGGCAGCCGAGAGTCTCCATCTGAATTCAGCCTGTCTGACAGGAGCAGCCCAACCTCATCGGCGACAGCGGAAACCGAAATCAACGAGTCGGACTTGGAAACGGAGAGCGACGACGAAAGTTGGGGAGAGGATGAAGTGTCCGATTCTTACGAGGAGTCTGGAAATGAAAGTGAAGACGAGGAGGAAGAACCAAGCAGGGAAAGGTCAAAAGGTCAAAGACACGCTTCAAAAAGTAGCAAACACAGAAACGGCAGCACTGACTCTAAAAGGTATTCAAGTTCCACAGCGCCAAGGCCCAAAACGTTGAGGAACTCTCGTTCTTATAAAAGATCTGGGCAAGAGAGCGAAGAAAACTGTGAGGAAGAGGAAGAGAGGAGAGGGAATGTCAGACTGAGAAAGTCTGCAGCCAGCAGGCGAAGTTCAAACCACATCCTCTCAGGTGTGATGGACGCCTCAGACGATTTGTCGCCCATTATGGAAGACATAGAAGAGGAAGAGAAAAGCAGCAGCCAAAGTGGAGGAAGACACAAAGAGGAGGATGAAGTTTGGGGAAATGAATCAGCTGTTTGAAATGCCAATCAGGCCTCAGCCCCCCTCCTGAGATGAAAAGCTCCGCCACTAAGTAAGGACCCGGTGAGAAGGCCTGCTGTGGGTGTGCAGTTATTACCTGAGTGGAATCTGCTGCTGTAATCTGTCCTCCACGCCTGCTGTGATTTATGCTCACAGTAGCTTTAATTTCTAGCATGTCCTCTGCTGCACTGCCGACTGCCTCTTATCTGCTACTCTCTATCTTTTATTTCCTCATAACTTTAAACCCCCTTTGTCCAATCAGCTTTTCTTTTTCTGTTTTTTTAATACAAAAAAAAAAATCTGTGTCAGGTGAACATCCGTATTTGACAACCTGTCGTTCTGGTACAAAAAGCTCTGCTACTATCCGAACAAGCCTCAGCGGTAGCTGCTGCAGCTCATACATTGTTATTCACTGATCTCTCTTTGTAGCAGAGTTTTTCTCATTCGTCATCTCTCCTTCTGCGTGCGTCATTCTCCCGGGATCAGTCCGCTCTCCCCACATCTGTTATCTGCAGGGCGAAAAGATGCTGCCACTGTAGAGAGAAACAGAACATATTCCTTCTCGCATGCTATCAAGGTTAAGTGGAAAAACTGTGAGGGGTTACACAATGTGAAAGCAGATTGGATTTATTTTTCACAAGTCTTTTTCATCCTGCATAGTGTTTGGCTGTGTGTGTGCGTGTTTGTGTGTGTGTGCAGAGAGCAGCAGTGCTGGCTCTAAGCTTCAACACCAAGAAGGATAAAATGTTAACGTCTTTTATATGCCATATTCTCAAAACGATTATGTCTGTGCTTTATTATAATTAAAACTTAAGCAGCAGATTAATGAAAGGCTGCTTTAAAATGCTCAAAATCACTGTATGATCCGCAGTGAAAAAAGTTCTGCTTGTGGAGAGTGGAAATACTTGAATTACCAGATGTTGACATATCCATTCAGCCATTTGGTGCAGCAAGTCCCTTAGTGGGAGATTTCAGTAAAAAATGAAAGAAAAAAATCTCCCTGTCTGGTATCGGCTAATCATCCTGTTATTGATTGTGAATTAAAGAATGTATCCATTGTTTATACAAAATACTAGCTCTCCTTTTAAATGTAAGATATCACTTTGTCTGTCCTGTTTGTATGTGTTCCAAAAGAAAAACATAATTTTGACACAAAAAGTAACTGAATTAAAAGCAGCAAGAGTTACACTGAACATCAGTGTAACAAACAGAACATTAACCATTTGAAGTTACAATTTCAATGGACTTATTTCCTGGCTATAATAACACAAAGAAGCCCATATCAAGACGGATGCACCAAGTAGATTGTTTCTTTGTCCAAACACCATTTCTCAATGAAGCAAACGAAAAAATTAAGCTATCTTCATCAATTTCTTTCATCAATTAGCCATTTGACTTCACATATTTTTGAATTTGATTTAAAAGTTGTTTGTGTATTCCCTTCAGCCTGGCGGTAGAAAGCGGCGGATTAAGTTGATGGTCGACCGAGAGTACGAGACCAGCTCCACCGGTGAGGAGAGCCTGCCAGAGACGCAACGCAGCCGTTTATCCGCCACGCACAACAGCCACGTTAACGTCAACGGTGGACTCTATGTGGCCCAGAACGGCTCCATCGTACGCACCCGACGGTCAGGCAACTCTTCAGCTCCTTCCCACAGCACCAGCTCCACAAAGAACAATCTAAAACCAAGCTCTCCCATCTTCAGCTCACGGCTGGCCAAGCACTTTAAAAAACTGGACAAAATGGCTGCCACGTTAGAGGAGAGAGTCCCCCTGAACACCACCAAGACGCAAGCAGGAGAGGGGCGCAACACACTGAGCACTTTTCAGAGCTGCAGACGGGCCGCCTCAGCAACGGCCACCTCCTCTTTCTCCAGCACTAACAAAATGCTGAATGTGTTAAACACTCGACAATCCAGCGTGTCCTTGGGCTCAACCAGCACCAATAACACAGGCCCTGAAAGCGTAATGTCTAAACCCGACGTGCTCCCGGCAGCCCTGGCTGTCACAGAGCAGCCCGAGAGCACGTCAGAGCGAGACGGGCCAACAGAGGGCGAGCTCGAGTCAAAGGTGGACGGAAACGGCAGCGTTGAGGCTGTTTCCGGGGAACCTCTGGAGTGCCCGAGTGACAGAACACAATCGGATGAGGAGGAGTTGTGGATGGGCCCCTGGAACAACCTTCACATACCCATGACCAAACTCTGAGTCCAACGCCACTGTGCTCGTTCCTCATTGCCAAGTTCATTTAATGTTTTCACTATATTTTCTTTTCGTTCTCTGTGAAACTAACAGAGATGCTCCAGTACAGCAAAAATATATATCAATTGATTTATACTAGCTAAAAGTGACTAGGCATTCAAATCACTGGTATCACATAAAACAAACATTTTTTCTTTTAGTTTCTGTTCAGTGAGATGGGATTTAATTTGCCATCTGCAATTCCAGCAGCAAATTGTCTGTTTTGTAATTTCTGTGTTTCAATCCGTGCATCTCCTCAGCCTTGTTGATCTGAGAGCTGCAGCACCTTCAGAAAACTGGACCTACAGTGGTAACATGTATTTGAGTGAGGGGATGAAAACTTGACTCTTTAATGGCCCTTTAAGCGACTGGTGTCTGTATGGAACTGTGCTTGTTTCATTCAGGTTTATGGCCAATGGTGCAACTCGACGTAAATTTGCCTGATGCATTTCATTGACACATGCAGTCTTGTATTGTTCACACTTGCCTTTTTATTCTTGTCAAGCTGCTTGGCAGAGTCGATCCAAATAAAGTTTCAATCTGTCGAAAAATGAATTTGTGGCTGCTGCACAAATGAGTGTTCTGCAGAAGACATTACAGCTAATGCCCACCACTAAAAGAACTTTAACTGCCTGAAGAAAATAAAACAGATACTATTTCTAATAAGTACAAAAATGAATGATGTCTTCTACATGCTGTTGATTATTTACAATTGAAGCGGAAATTATTTTGAGATCAATGAGATGCTGGCAGTTCAAACTCTCATGCAGAAAAGCAAACAAGCAAATTGCAGTAAGTTACAACTTTAATGTGTATATATCATGTTTTTAAATCCTTTTCACATTTACATAATTTAACTGTGGTCTATATAAAGTAGAACTACAGTGCCTTGGTCTTAAATCCTCGATATTATAGCTCCACAGGCACTACTGTGGAGCTATAATATCCAAGAGCAACTAATATTGGTGCTGTCTCTTTAAATGCAAATAAAGAACGTTACTACCTCCAGGTTGCAAAATGTTCCACTTTGCCTAGTCAGCCATGTTTGTAATTTGATTGCAGATATGATTATCTCTAAATGTTCACTCCCAAATTGATAAAAAAAAAAAAAAAAAAAAACCTGTCAGGTACCATTTAGAATTATATATGCTACCAAAATATACCAAAAGTGAACATGGCTTGTAAACAAGGCCTCATCTAGCTGACACTACTGCCTAGAATGTCACTGAATGCATTTGAATGATTTTTATCCCAAAAACTTGCAGCTTCAGCATCCCTGCAATTGTGAGAAATTTAAATGACCGATTCCATGACCTTGTTTGACAGTCTCGCGGCAAAGACTGTGACATAACACAGAATCTGAACAGATTGAAGAATACACACTCTGAGAAACTTCAAAGCACTCAGCAAGACTTATTTAAAAGTTAATTTTGCATTATCTATCTCCTTTAATATTCAAACTCCTTGGTCCATTGCAAATAAAAATCAGTTAATGTTTTCTATACATTTTTCACAGTTGGCTGTTTTTAGTGAGACCTAAGCCCATCCTGACTGCAGGAAGTGGTTCTGTTTAATTTCCTGTGGGATCCACTTAACAGAACACATCTCCCTTGTCAAGGCTTCTTATGATATAGGTGGCCTAACTTTTTAATTGCGAAGCACATTATAGTGAATTGTTTCATCTGAAGTCTCAAAGAGGAAGGATCATTAACCTGCAGAATTACCAGGTTTTAAAACTGGTAATTTAATTTGATGACTGCATAATTTTGCATTAAGGGACTCGAAAGACTGAGCTGTACTGGTGCTGATATTTGACACAGAGCGCTCCTTATTAAATGGAAATAGCTGACTGAGCCACAGAGTTATATTTCAAACATTTTCTGGAAGGCTGGGCACGTCTGAGCAACTGTTATGGATTCAACCAAATGACCTGATTATGTCACTGAAAGCTGTGTCCACTGTGGCACACTGAAGAAGATGGCAAACTAAGCCTGGCTCATTAGGCTACAAGCTGGGATAATAGAAAAATAATGTTTAACTCAAAACTAAAGTTGAACAATAATGTTTCTTTTTCTAAATGGAACATTTTGTTCAAAAGAACATGGGGGTAAGGCATATAGGCACAAACAAATTGACAAGTATGTCCAAACTGTGACCTGCGCTGAATTTACGTCTTTTTGAATGATTTTGTGTGACAAGGATAACAGCACTGGACTTTGAGGTGCTTTGAGCTTTAAACCGCCAAAAGCTAGATGTAGATCTCCAACTGCCTGAGACAGTTTGGAACAGGAAAAGACAGAGCCACTGGTAAGTAAAAGTTTTGCAAAGTTCCCATGTGTAAATAGTGGCAATTCTATATTAAAATAATATTAAAAAAAATCTGTCATGAAAACTTCTCTAATTCTCCAAACCAAGATGGCTTAGAATGCTGTCAGTTGCAGGTGAGATAATGAAAACTCACACCTTCTCCACACAACCCCAGTTCAAAAATCTAGGAATATCTTTAGATAGGCATCCTTCTTTAGTTACCATTCTAAAATAAAACAGATTTTTCATTCACCGCTGTCAAGGTTACATAAAACACCCTCATATGCAACATCATTAAATATTTGCATTTTATTCAGATTTTGCTATGTGACAAATCCATCATTAACTATCCATTCAGGATTTCAAGTAAATAGATATGTGCTTATGACGGGTTTTAACGCAGATCGTGGGTGGTAGATGATATACTGAACGTTTTATGGAGATAGTGCTAAAGATGCAACACAGCCGACAAGCAAAGACATGTCAAGTTCAGTGGATAGAAAGAATACGTCAAAATGTAAATAATATTTTCTTTCCACATTAATAAAAAAATATGACAATAACAGATACGACTGCGTAACTGCAGGATAATATGCCACGAGAATGACTACTGCACAAAATTTTACGCAAAAATATTTACATGGGTAAATAAGTTTGAGTCAAGTTAAAGGAGAAGGATGTACCTCTTCTTTAACTACAATAAATAAAAAAGAAAAACTACTTACAGGGACTTGTACAGAAACAACACAACTGCCAACCAGGGCTTCACATTAAAATAAATAACACACACAGTTGTCTCAGGTTGTAAAAAAAAAACATTACATTCAGAAATGAGGTCTACAGGTTAGGAAGAAGGAAAGCAAGATGTGAATGTGTGAAAACCCAGATTGCTCACAGATTTTTACAGCCCAACAGAAACACTTCCTACCAGCACGGTGCACTGACATCACCTTCATCCAGGCCATGGAGGCTGCAGGTAATGGTCGTTTGATGAAATATTATCTTTCGCCTGACATAAAGGTTTTTCTTTGTGTTTACTTTCAAATCCGTAGCTGTCTGATTGGATAAGAGGATTAAAGCTTCATTATCACCGACATGAAGTTGTGGTTTCTGGGATCAGTGTTTCATCTACCTTAATTACCAGAAGCCTCTGGGACCAGACCTCCCCCACTGTCAGATGATAATCAGTGCGTGTAAATGAAATCAATTCTGACCAATTACAACAGTAATTCAAGGCCAACAGTTAAATATATAAAATTAGAGAGAGACGGAGAGAGAGTGAAGAAACTGTTTCAATATTGCACTAAAATTCTAACTGATTTACTTGGCACTATGCTAGCTCCAGATAAAATGAAGACTAAAGGAGAAAGGGCAAGTTTTCATGAAATTTAAACACTAATAAATCAGTACACGATCAGTAAAATGTTGGAATGCGAGTTAAAAATCTTATTAATTGACTCACAAACTACTATCAGGAATTTAACCAAACAACTCATGAGAGGAGATAACGAATGATTTGTCCCACTAAAGCTTGACGATTTAGTGGTTTGTAAATTCAACTCCATATCTATTTACAGCCATTTCAATGCATGTTTTGGTAAATCGGTGTTCCTCTCATCAGAAACCACCAACCAGACAAAAAGACTAAAGATTTTTGCTTTTGAAGAACAAAATATTCAGCTGAAATGCAAGCTATTTTTTTGGTAAATAAAAATACAATGAAAGCAAATCTTAGTTTGCCTGTCAGCTTAAATAAGAGCTTTTTAACCACATTAGTAGAAATTGTCATGTGTATGGTTTTTTTGTACTTTTACATCTTATTTTTTCAACTTTTCCAGCAAGGTTTAGCTTGGGGAAAATTATGGAGTAAGTAAGTTCATTTCCAGACTTAATTTTACCAACAAAAAAAAAGTTGAGGTTGGATCAGAGATATGTGAGGGAGACGTAGCGTATCTACAAATCAGACATTAAACATACATTTACAGTTCTAAGTAAGATAAATAGTAATAAAAATGTACTGATGGAAATGGGAAAAATTGGCCAAAAGTGATTCTAGTTATCAATTTTTTTGTTTACAGAAATATGTCCAACAACTTTAAAACTTATGCTTAGATGATACATTGTTATGAACAACTCAAATAAAATTAATCTCACATTTTCTTGTTTTAAATGAAAAAAAAAAAAACTTGGTTCACAATAAAAGCAACACAAAATGGTCACAAGAAAGAAAATAAAACAATATGATCACCTAACACAAATAAAAGAAATAAAATGTGCAAAATGCTGTTAGGAGAATAATCACAAAAAAATTATGAGCTGAACTCTGCACTGCTGCCTGAACTTAACATGAACTTATAGGAACCATTTGACTGTGGATCCACTTAAAATCTTGTTACACATTAGATTGAGAAACTGGGAAATGAACATTTTAGATGTACATTGGCCTCTCAATAGTACTGCAAAATATATATTTTCCTTGCCAAAATGGTAAGTAGCAAGAGATGTGAGCTCTTAAATTTTCTGTGCAACAGCTTCAAATCCTCCTTCAGAACATCTTCAAACAGAAGCATGAGGCAGTTTTGCAGCATTCTTCAGCCACATTAAAGTTAAGCAACAAAAGGTTCCACAACTGCTCCTAAACAGAAACCAATATTGCACACCTACGCTGTTTTAGGATGCTGCCATGTGTGCTGTTGCTTTTAGTGCAGGTATGTTAGTGTTCGACAAATTGCCTGGAGCCTCGCAGCTTCTATTAGTGAATAACTAAGTAAAGTGGAAGAGTTTACTTCACTGCCTCAAACTGTGCTCTTACAGCACCACAGAACTGAAACAGTGAGAAGAAGAACCAAACAAGCCCGCTTGTCTGCCTCTTCTATAATGTCTTTACCCAAGAGAGGAAGAATTATATCTCCTTACTTACAATATCCTTCATTTTAATTAAGATCTTCCTCCATCTGTCACTACTTGAGTATCAGTTTACATCAAACCAGTTGCCTCCCTTGAACCATCTTAACCACAAAACAATAATTTGTGTCTAATAAAAAAACATTTATCCATCGAGCAGCTCATTTAGCAGTTTAAACTCATACTTATTTGTCAATTTACTGTCCCTCAGGGATTTTTTCCCTCCTGCTCGTCAGAAACAGGAGGAATATTTTAGTGCTATTTACAGTCCCTGAAGACTGCAATTAAAAACAGCTGCCCATGATACTCTGGACCATCTCTGGAGTCGTAACAATCACTATAAACCAAGAGGAATGGGAACAGACACTTGGGGTATCCCAAACTCCTGTCCGTCATTCCACCAAGTGAGGAAACAAGGTTGTGATGCGTTCCTCACTTTAAGATGAATTTACCCCAAAATCTACAATTCCTCATGGAAACACTACAGAAATTGTGGGAAAACAGAAAATCCCTCCAAGTTTACGAGTAGTCAGTGCAAGTTTTCCTCCTGGATCTCATTTGTGGATCTTCCAGTTCCTAAGGAGGTGAAGCTTCAAAACTCGGAGGGTCAGAGAGCAGCTGGGAGGCTGGAAAAGCTGGAGATCTCTATTAAAGGAGGAGGAAGAGGAGAAGGAGGAACCCTGGATGAACCTTCCAGCCTCCACCCAACCCTCAGTCACCCACGCCTTCAGACCTGCAGCTGCAGACAGACACCCTGCAGAGAACATAGTTTGACTTTTATTTTCATATTTAGAATGGAAAATATATGTATTTATTTGATACAACCACAGAGGTAATCAAAACCACACAGCAGATAAAAACAATCATGAGAAATGGATTATTGCTAGAAAGTGAAATACTGTTGATTAGTGTACTAAAATTTGATTTTGAGTTGGTGGCATGAAGTTTTGTTTCATTCAACGTGTCTGAATCAGAACAAAACACTCAAACAATCTGAAGACTGATTCCAGATATAAACTTATTTCAGACCAAAACTAACATGATTTACTGGTAATTCAGTAGCAAAGTAACCATGTGCACATATGGAACACTTTACAACTAGTGCCACAAAAATGTGTGAAAAGCAGCAGAATAAACTAACATAGGGCTGCAGGTAATGATTATTTTAGTAGCGTATTGATTATTTTGTTGATTAATGGAGGTTTTTAATATAATCATTTAGGACCTTTTCTCATCAGCTCAACCCACAAATTTTCTACAAGATGCATGTGTGAAGACGGTTGAGATGGTTATGGAACAAGGATGATTCTATGTCTGGTGAACTATTTCTGTGTTGATTTAGCCATATCTCAGTGGTAATGAAAGACTCAATAAGAACTCTTGAATTTTTCTGGCAAAGATTTAACCAGAATTTATATCATAACAAGGCTCCTCCTAAAGCCTAAGAAAGAAAAACAGACTCTCCACCGTGTTCAGTCAAAAAGTTATTTTCTTAACGTAAATTTGCCCTCTCAGGACAAAGTGTAAAACTCCTTTTGATAATTTTTCCTGATTACTGTATCAAAGGAAACAGAGAGGTCAAAGGTGATCAATACAGATGATTCTCTCCAAGAAAAGAATACGCTGTTGGAGATAGACACTATTGCCAGACAATGAGGAAATTCAGCCTTCACTTCATACCAAACATACATAAAGGCTGCTTCAGGTATATTTGGGAGGAGACCCTTACATGCCAAGGTTTACTTTATTTATCTAACAGTGAACATTGGAGAACCACTGAAAAACTGTGGCTTCTTATTGATTGGAAACATTTGGGTCCTCATCAAGCCAGTCGCATGCCATTTATACCACAGGGAAATGGGATGTAAGCGATTGCTCAATACAACTTTGAAACTCGGCTCAAATTATAAATAAAACATGTTTTTTTAATTGCTTTTATTTTGAAAGAACTGTTAGAGAGGGCAATAAGTAAGGAAATTGTGTTTTGAATACTAAAAAGAAAGGTACACTTGAATTTATGCACCGATTTAAAATATTATTTTGTTTCGGCTTGTTGCACATCTTTCTCACTGCCACTACCTATGGAAGCTGCAAGTATGAGACCCCCTGGAAATTCCTCTGCTAGCGCTCAGTTCTATGTAATGTTAGAGGTTATAGACAGCATACAGTACCTCTGTTGCCTCTCCATGCACAGACACCAGGCAAATTGTGAGCCTCACTCCTGGAGCTCTGTCAGAGCCACACAGCATGCAGCTCGCTCATCCTTACTCTGCGTGGGGCCGTCCGCTGCCATGCCCGTCGTCATGCTGCGGCTGCGACTGGTTAACTTTTTCAGCTCGCTGGCAAAGGAAATCACTTTCTTTTTGTCCTCCCGCACCAACTGGAAGAAGAAGGGGTTTGGTGTTAATGGAACAAAATAAGAAATGTCCCAAATGGTTATTTCAATCTCCTCAATATAAAGGAAGAATCCAGGTTCCTTCTCATTTCCCCCTCTTTTTGGTGACCTGATTTATTTGCTGCTTTATGTATTATTTGTGAATGAAAGCACACTAAAAAGCACTTAAAAATGTACTATAAGCTTTATTTAGCGAGCTTTATTTCCAGTTTCACAGCAAAAGGTGTCAGATGCAAAAAATAATGATAAATAAATAAATAGAAGAGACAGAAAAAGCTGTTTACAAGCTCATTAAAAATGCATAATAAATCACAAAAGACATGGAAAGGAAGCCGAGCACAAACACAAAACCAAATGCAGCAGAGGCAGGTACACAAAAGCCATTGTGATTGCTAAAAAAATAACACACAGCTTGAACAGCATGTTAGAACATGAGAAACAGTTTGCTTTATGTGTAATGCTGTGAGAAGGATGAAGAACACGTGGAGCAGCCACACATTGTTTCTGCTCATAAAACAATAACACTGGGAAAACACAACTCAGACAAAAACATCACCTGAAAACAAAGCATGAAACACTGAAAGCTAAAAAACTAAAAAGAGCGCCTTGTTCTGGAAATATCTTTTTGTTTTTCGAGCTACCTGCTCTTTGAGTTTAAGAATGAACTTTCCAGCGCCCCGCCAGCGGTTCTGAGCTTGGTAGACGCACTCGTGATCCAGCAGCACCCGCTGCAGGGGCTTGGTGGCGGAGGACTTCTTAGAACCGGCGTCCCTGCCGACCTCCTCCACCAACACGTAGTCACAGGGATTGGGATTGCACAGAATACTGTAGGAATACTTTGCCTTTGACAGTGTCTATTCAAAAAAAAAAAAAAGGAAAGACAAAGAAAACAGAGATAACAAATATGATGTAGAAACCATAAAGGTGGAATTCTGTGACATGATTTGATAATTTGTTAGGGACCCACCTGCTGGATGATGTCCTGAGCCGTGCTGTACCGCGGGGCTTTGATCACAGTGTGAGGCTGTTCTGGTGAAACTTCATGGACCTGAACTAAGAACATCTCATCCTCTCCTCCACTGCCGCCACCACCGCCTGCTGCGTCTTTCCCCCCCGCTGTCGCCTCCTCCTCCCTCTCCAGGACAGTGATCTTGTCATTAAGGTTCTGAATTAATGAAACCAACAAGAAACAAACTTCAAAAAAAAGTACCAGGCAAATGTGCATATTATTAAATTACAATATGATTGAAAGGTTTATTTATTTTGGAAATCGAAAGGAAGAAAAGACATTATATATTTTTATTACACACAGAGTGACACATTTGAAGTGTTTATTTCTGTTAATTTTGACAATTATGGCTTACAGCTATAAAAAAAAAACCACCAAAACTTAGTTTTTTTGGAAAACTTGAATATAAAAATAAAACAAACAGAAAAAAAACAAACATTTTGTATAAAGAAATGTCAGCCGACTGAAAAGGATGTTTATGTATTGCACTGTTTATGCAGGCAATACTTGTTTGGGGCTCTATAAGTTACTTTATTTATACCTGTAGGTAGATGTGTTTTGCAGGGGTCCAAAACATATCCACACACACACACATAGAGTAAAAAAAGAAAAACGTCATAACCAGAATCGTTCGGATATAACAGTGCTGAAAGTGCTTGAGGCTCCACAAATGTGATCACAGCAGGACACAGAAGTGAAGAGTAAGACTCAAAAATAGAAACAGAATGAAATCTAAAGAGACTATCAGTGTCATTTCAGCTGCATCAATACAGACAAAGCGCATGTAGTTCTAATAGCTGCCTTCAGCTCGTCTGTGATGTTTGATCTGTTTGTGTCTCAATTTGACAATAGTCCGTAGAGTCTCCATATGCTTTAGATCAGGCATACCATGATCAATAAACCAGATATTGATCATGGTTTATTGATCACAAATCCATCTGTGCATAATGATTTTACATAATTTATCTTGTTCTTGAACAGAATCATTGAAATACATAACATTTTTGAACATTAGAATCTCACTCACTGAAATGCATTTTTAGGAGATGACCACAAGAGGGCACTATATTACATCATGTAGCTGAAGCAAAGCACAGGATGCTGCTCAGTTTGTTTGTACCTCCTCTCTTGTTTTGATGCAGATCCTTCCCACATATCCATCTTCTGCGTCCCAGCTGCTGATGAGCCTGACCACCTCCTCTTCGGGGGCCAGGGGCCGATACTGAGCGCAGCGCTTCACCTCGCTGCGCTCCTTCAGCAGGGGCACTTTCTCCTCACACAAGAAATACTCCAAAGGGTTTTCTCCAGATGCCACAACCTGAACACATATAAATGACAAATGCGTGTTTATATCTTTCATTCCTGCCTCAGTCGCTTTTTCATTTTTCATTTCTGTCGCACATACCATGTCCAGCAGCTGTTTGGCTGTGGTCTGCTCCGTTACAGACAAGACTTTGAAGGGTTCTGGACCAGGAGCCCCATGTACTGTCACTCTGTGCTGCTCTGAAACACGCTTCTCCTCTGAACTAAACAGCTGTGGAGAGAGCAGGCCACGCATGGCGTGGCACGTTATGAAACTTCCTGACGTGACATTTCTGCTTTAGTCGACACTCTCTTCAGAGCGAGAAAGTCAAACCGAAGCGAGTTTTGATGTTGCTGACTGGGCCAGCAGGAGTTGCTTTGAACATTCCTGGGTTGCAGTCTATCACTTGTTAAACTTTAATGAGGATGTGTCATTATGAAGGCTTTGAAGTTTTACAAGTGCACTTAAGCGATCAAATCTTGTTTGAACTGCTGCAATCTCAGCACCAGACCTGAGCGAGTCTTACCAAAGATGAGGGAGTGGCGCCCCCTGTGGGACCTTCCTCTTTTCTGTGGCTGTAGATGAATAAGCTGGAGACTTCGAGAGGTCCATTATGCTGCGTTCTCAGCTGAACATGCCTGTAACCTAAAACACAAAAAACTATAACTATACTCTGACTGGATATACATGCTTTTTTAATTATGTCTTTAAAATGACATTGAAAGGCTGGATCTAAAATTTTCTATATGTATAATGGTTTACAAAAGTGTTAATGCCCCTAAAGAATTTTCACAATGTATACATGAGATGAGGATTAACACAAATATATATTATTTATTTCTTTTTATTTACTATGACTTATTTGTTGTCAGCTGTGTGACTCCAACCTGGCTTGAGGGCTTTCAGAGGCAGAGTTCTCTGAGCCGTGATCTGGGAGCTGTTGTTCTCCACCACCGCAAATCGCAAGAAGCACATTTCCTCGAAATGCACCGTGAACTGAAAGCGCTCGCTCCACATCGGGTTGAGGGTGTTGCGGTGGATGGGTTTGGTGCGGAAATGGTAGGTGTCGACCGACATTCCCAGGACGTCTACCTCCATGCAGGGGCTGCCGGAGCTGTTACCCGGACAGACGTTCTGTCCGGAAACAAGCTGAGGGGAAAGCATGATGTGAGGTGCTGTCATTTCTTTCTAAATATATCATTCGGCACTAAAGAACAGGTGGGTCTGAGAGCACTGCATTCACAGTCACCCTGACCTGCAAAATGGGGATTTACCTTCTTTTAGACCCCCACACAGGAACACAGTGTGATTTTTGTGTTCTGTCACTCCTGTTTATACTCTTTGATCTGGTACATCAGTTTACGACCAGATTAAAAGCGTCCCGTCGAATAATGCTTTATTAACATCAGCAACAACTTTAAAAAAGGTCAACCCGATCTACTTCCATCCAAAAAAGGCAATGCAGCCATGGGTTTTGTGTGTATTTTCTTTTTTAAAGATCCTTAACTAACATTTGATGTACACATGGGAAGTTCTTTTTTACATTCATGTAAATAACGAGAAAACGTGTCCTCTTAACATTGAATTATGAAGGAACAATTGTAAAAATGTAGCCATTCTGAGTGATGTTTAAACTCACAGTGAGGGAATAGACAGCTGGGCTCATTTTCTCCAGGTCTCTTTCCATCGGACAGAACTGCTGGTAAAGTGGACAGCTACGGTCCCAGAGCACAGCAGGCTTCAGAACATAGCCACAGCCTCCATTAGCCTCAAACAACGCTGTGTTTAACTGCATCGGCAGATCTGAGGAGGAAAAAAAAAAAACAAATCTAAACTTTAAACACAACAGAACAAGCAGCACTTTTGCACAAAATAGCAACAGCGTAGAACGAACCGACTTCTGTTGTAACAGTTTGTGGGAAAAGGCGGCAGTGTGGGCTCACATTAGCGAGTTGAGGGATTTTCTCACAAAAACAGAATGTGGTCAGCATGTTAACTGCTCTTAAGAGACAATGAAATTGTCTCCATGTTTAACACTGCCATTCTTTCAAACTGCATCCGAGAGAGCCTTTCTAAAAAGCAAATACTTAATGTGATTGTGAGCATCCTCGTCACATCTATCACTTTTATGCATGAGTTTATGTTTTAAAGATGATGTAGAAATGATTGAGTAGGAAATATTTAAAGGATAGGAACAGACACTGCAATCCTCTAAAAAAAAACAAAAAACAACACACTTCTGCTTTACAGGTCTCCTCTGTTTTTGCTTTCTTTGATACACCTAAATTAAAGGGTAATTTCCTTGTTGCTAAATTATGACTTCATTATTAAATTATTTTGGAGGAAGTTAATTTCAGTACGTCTTGCCACACCCAGGCTTGATTACTCTACAAGATTTAATTAAATAGAATCTGTCTGACAACAGGCTAAATGAACTCAAAAAAGCAACACATTCTGACTCGAAAAACACATTTATTAGCACCTATTGGTCTGAAAAGGCTTACAACAACTTATTAGGTTTGGCGAGAAATTAATTTACAGTCATTTAGCTTTTTTCCTTTAACAAATTAAATAATTTAAAAGCAACTTTTATATTTACTTACTGCACTGGCAGATCTGGACCTAAAGGCTCCGAGGCAATTCAAAGATGCTACAGACTTATGTAGAAATTCGAAACACATGTTGCACTTTATCAAGTAGACATAATCTGCCTTTTATCCCGCTTCATACCTTGACTGACATGTACCTAAGCAGGTCAGCACATTGTTCTCACCGTCTGTCTGATAGTTGAGGGCCACCAGCTGAATTCCATGCAGCCAGAAGAGCAGAGGGTTGGGATTCGTGGAGTCGATCCTGGTAGCTGCTGGATATGTCCGGAGCAGCTGGCACTCCGTGTGTTGGATCAGCTTCTGAGAGTACCGCCGACACAGTCGCTTGGCTGCGTTCTCGTTGACGGATGAGATGTGGTAACATTTGGGTGTGCGGATGATGGCGCTGAGCGAAGTGGGGGGGTTGAGTACAGGGGACGACTGCTGTTCCTCCCAGCTGAGCCGTTCAGAGCCGCCTGCAGAAAGAGCAAGGAAAACTTTTCAAATCAGTACTTTTAGTCTTCTAAAATATGGAAAAATAATAGAAATTATCAAGAAAAAAAAATCAGAATTAGGGTTCTGTTAGTTTATAAAGACTAATAGTTAATTATTAATACCCTTAACTTTACTAATCCAATCCATCTTAAATGTTCTTTAATTAACAAACAACAGGCTGGTCTGTTTATTTTCTGATTTCTGCTAAATCAGGAGCAGCTCTAGGCCCTACATACCTTTTCCTGGGGTGCGGCTTTGGGCCGTGACCTCCCCTGTTGCGCCACAGCGAGAAGGAGCTGTTCCAAATATGGACTTCCTGCTTTTTCCTCTGTCCTTTCCTCTACCAGAGCCAGATGGAGACAAGGTAGACAGACCTGCAGGGAGATAGAAGGCACATTTTTAAAGATTACAGTGAACTCTACGATACCATTCATAGTCCCTTTTAACTCTGGTTAATATCAACCAATAGAGTCCAAGGTCTAATTATACCTAATTTAATTAGATAAATAAAATATAATTTCCTAATTCTGTGCCAAGATGTCACCACCGCCATGACATGTCTAGCAGTCTCCTCAAAATATAGGGAATTTCCCTGTAAGTGTGGGAGATTTCGACAACTTCACCATCAGTTTCAGTCTTACTGTGGAGGACAAAATATCAAAAATGTCATCAGAATGAGGCATTTTAGAAATTTTGTAAAGAAGTGAAGAAAACCGCCACCCATTTTGATCAATAATTTTAATCTCATGCTGTACTCTGTGCGGCATATGACAAATCACTAAGAACAGTCATAAGGCATAAAACCAAAAACACTTTTCAACCAATGATTAATCTGAGCTGATGACACAGAGGCTCTGGAGCCTGAAGTAGCTGTAAAAACTCCCAACTTGCCTCTGATGCCAAGCAATCTGCCTATAGGTGTACCTTGGAAGAGTGTGCACTTCTCAGTTTGGAGTCCAACTCTACAGAAAGCATGGTTTATACCAATACTAAGCAGGGTGCAATAATTTATTTTTTTTCTCTTCAAGAGTGTCATTTGCTCATTTTATCTGCTTGGCGAGACCCATTATTGGTCTTACTTTGACATGAAGAAAGCTTTAGTCAATGTTTATTTAGGAAAATTATATTTTTTATAAGCTTATCCTATCCCCACACAGAATTTTCTCAAAGTGGATTTATTTATGCAAAGTTAAGTCTATATGCATTTATTTGAAATATGAGGAAATGCAAAAAATGCAGGATAAAAATAAATGTGTTACTAAAACCAATGGCATCAGACATTTCTGCTTTTAATAAAAAATTAAAATGTAACTATTTGCACACAGTTTTTTATTGGGTAGGGTGACCAGTCAGGACAGCACGGGAATAGTGCCAGGCCTGCTGCCTTTGTGAATTGAGCCAATCATCCTGCTTCCT
Source organism: Girardinus metallicus (assembly GCA_903067095.1). Lineage (NCBI taxonomy): Eukaryota > Metazoa > Chordata > Actinopteri > Cyprinodontiformes > Poeciliidae > Girardinus > Girardinus metallicus. The sequence goes on from CAEGAE010007009.1 coordinate 25,387, forward strand.
TTCTCACATCCTTGTCTCTGGAAACTGTAAACAAATAAAATACTAGTGGAAACACTGGCGGGTTTATGAGGGCATATGTCATTTAACGAGAAGACGATATTTTAGTCATGGAAGAGATGATGAGGTTTTATATTTAAAGCGCAAAGAGAAATATTTTAGATAAATCGCAGTGAGGAATGAAGATAGATTCCTCTGAAGACGATACAGGCAACATCATGAGTGCATAAAGAAAACGAAGTCAAGTGTTCTGATCTGAAGAACTGAGGATGTACTCAAGTTAAACTCTGAAGTCTAAAAGGCAGAGCAAGTGAAGAGTCTTAGATTCCAGTTTACTTATAAAGGAGATAATGATATTCCCAAAACATTTTTTTACAACATGGTAAAACTAACTGTGGTTTTATCAACTTCTACAGAAAACTGAAGCATAATAAAGTGGCCACAATTTCCCAAGGGTGGAGGAGGAGTCATGAGCTCAGTGGGTTAGCAAAAGAGTTGTAAAAATGACTACCATTTATTTCTTGAAAAGACAGCATTAAAAGCAAAATCAAAAATGAAATCATCTTAAGTATCTAGATAAATACACTGAGCGTTTAATGTCCATCAGTGGGAAAACGCAACACTAAAAGTACAACCATACCAGGGAATTTTACAGCCTGGCAGTAGATGATGAGGTCAGAGAGCTCCTGTGCGATCTGACGGCTCTCCTTCTTGTTCTGAGGAAGGTAAAACTCCTCACCCAGCTCCATGTCGAACACCTGCAGGGCCGGACATTAGGAAGGAACAGAAGCTGGGTTCCACATAAGCAGCATATAAAAACAGGCTCATACTGAAATGCAATTAGCTCATATTGACTTATTTTTTTATGTCACACTGTGTCCCAAAATACTGAAGAAAAACAAACATGAAAAAATAATAAATGAATAAAAATATCAATCAAAGGAATGAAGTTGGTTTATGACTTTAGGTTCCTAACCTTCCCTTTGCTCTGTATCATGTTGTCGGCCTTCTTCATCCTCTTTGGTATTTCGTCAACACTTTGCTCCTCCTTGTCAGCCGGGCTCTTAGCATCGGGCTTGTCATCCAGGATGTTGTCTGTACAATAAAACGGGATAGTAGAGAAAGGAAACCTAATCAAAACCAGCATTTTTTAAATTTTGCTGACTCTTCTGTAAAATCCTGAACCCTGTTTGCCATCAGAAAATCCAGAAAATGTATCAATTCAAGATCGTCTTGGCTTGTATAGAGAAGAACACCAAAAGGTTCACCTTAGAATGATTCAAAAACTAAATAAAAGTTTTGGAATGGCCTAGTCAAATCCTAGACTGCCGTGGCATGAGACATTTTTTCTTAACTCACATTTTCTCCACAGCAAAATTAAGGCATATAGCTAGTTATCCAAAATTTGTGATGACATTTATCAGATTTAGGGGACAATTATTATTACTCTTTGTTATCTATATTTTTGTATAAAATTCTAAAATGTGTTTTGCGATCTGAAACATTTAAGTATGAGGAAAAAAAAATCTAAGCATTGCAACAATGCTCTGCTACTGAGATACTGGATGTGTTGGTACTAAAGTAAAAACAGTAATTCAACATTTTATTCAGCTCTAATGTTCATCAACAAAAAATAATTTGAAGTATATTAAGCAGCTAACAAGCATATTCTTTCCCATTGAGGGAGCTTATAAGCATTTTTGAAGCAAAAACTCACAAAGATTCCAGCTTGAAAAGAAATATTCAAAGCACTATCTCTTAACTGTAAACAGAAGCAACAGCAGGAGTTTGTTTGTATGCTCCCTTTTCCTCCTACACAGAAATAAAAGCCAAAAACAGTAAAGACGAAAGAAAAAAAAAAAAAACATACATCAGTTTAAAGGCTTGGAGGCTTTTTATTTGGAAAATCTTAATTCCTAACATTTGGAATGTTTTTAAAAAGCGGTTTCACAACCAAGCAGAGGTTTAACGTTGGGCTGTAGACAGCAGCTGAAGAGGTGGGCCAAAGTGTGACAGGAGGGAGCTACTGTTTAACCAGAAAGGGTGGGAACTTGCCAAATTAGAACTGAAGTGTTTGTATTTGAAGGGCAAGCTGAAGTCAGTGCTAAAGCTCATAACATAAAACAAACAAGGGTGGAGGATTACTTGATTACTTTACATTTGATAAGTTTATTGGTTAATATTTCTGAGCAAGTATTGGAAAAAAAAAAAGCTGAACTGGCCTTCTAAAGGTTTATTAACGGTTAATTTGTCAAACAGGGACAACCAGGGAATAGCAAATTTAAGGGCAGGGCTGGGGCTGAGACCACGACAGGGTAGTTTCCCCTGGTTTGTTGTTCAGCACAGGGGCACTGTAGGGCCTGAGAAACCAGATGGCTTTGTTTTGCTTCCCTGATGAGCCTGCCCAGCCGCTGGCGAGGTCACAGACAAATACAGTACGGAGGAAAAGAGGAAGGGGGATCTTATCTTTGTGGGACAAAGAGCAACTCTACAGACAGCATTATACTTTGACAATAAGTGTTAAGTTTTATCAATAGGAATCCAATTTTAATCGCAAGGCTTTCAAGGCTAGCCCATACAGATGTGCACAAGTACCCTGACGGCATTGCGTTTATACAGCTGTTATTATGCAGGAAGATGAGCCCGTTTCAGTCCAAACAAAAAAAAAAAGAACCAAAAAAAAACTTGAACATAAAGAAAGCTCAGGTCAGAGTTTGGTGAACGTGTTGAGACAGAAAACAGTCTCAGATTTCCCTAAACTGAACGTTCACAAATTTTTGATCTGAGGGTCTACAAGCTCGACTACAAACAGCATGTAAAGATTCATATGTTCAGAAACTACATAGTGGTCGCAGAGCTGCGGCATGTAATCACAAACACTGTGATAACATGTGTTTGTAATCACAGTGTTTGTGATTACAAACACAAACACTGTGTGTTTGTGTTTGTTGCTGATGTCACTGAGGAATGAACTATAGAAACAAACAGTTGTCCCTAAGCTAAGGTGTAAAGTCTGAAAATACTGTGTTGCAAATGTGCTGCAGGAGAGGTTGACAGTTCAACCTGTTTGCGTCACTTTTATTTTATTTTTTTTACTGTCAAGCATCAAAGATTATACATAAATATTTCACTGCAAAACAGATTGAAGTGCTAGTTCCCATGCCAGAAAGCAAGACAGAGCAGAGCAGGACCTTTGATCCACACAAGCAGCACGCAGACAGCAGCAACAGCAGCGATCACTAATGCATTTCTTATTCCCGGTATTTCATCTGTAGAGATTATGCAGTGGTATAAAAGCGCCAAAAAAATCACAGCATCCTGTGAAAAGACACTAGAGTTTTAGCGTCAATATCTAAAAAAAAGTATTTTATGCAGTTATTGTTCTTTTAAATATTCACACCCCTTTGACCTTTTCCAAATTTGCCACATAACAACCATAAATCTCAATGTGTTTTATTGGGATTTTATGTGACAGACCAACACAAAGTGGCACAAGTGTGGCTTGCTTTTGTATTCAGCCTCTGTTACTCTTTTATTATTATCCAACGCTACCAGTTGCCTTTTGAAGTCACTTAACTAGTAAACAGAGTCTTCCTTGGTGTAATTTATTATAAGTGTAAGTACAGCTGTTCTGTAAAGGCCTCAGAGGTTTACAGGCTCTTCTGCATCCAAGTCAATGCTGTCTACTACCACTTTTTATTGCAATAACACCTGAAAGTCAAGTGGGATATGTCTCCACCAGCAGGGCTGTTCTAACACATAAATATACTTTAATATAAACTATTATAGCTCTTGCTGTATGTTTAGTGTTGTTAACCTGCTGGAAGATGAACCTCACCGCTCTCTGAAACTAATCCAGACTTACCATTGAACTCTTGGTTGCTTTTCTGATTATTGTCTCTCTACCCAAGCTTGTTAGTTTAGCTGGATTACTATACATTTATATTTTCAGACTTAACAATGCCCAAATATGCTCAAAAATATATTGTATTATTTGTCCTAGTGGTGTTGTTTGTTTACTGATGTTCTCTAATAAACCTCTGAAGTTCTCACAGACAACTTAACAATTACAATACTGCCTTGTTTTGATGTATAATATAAAATACTGACAAACTTCATATTTGCGGTTGTGACGAAATATGACAGCGTTCAAGGGATATAAATAATTTAGCAAGCATCTTCATTTCACGAAGATTAAAGTTGTTTTTAGTTTTTTTTTCACAAACCTGAAAGAACACCAGCTACCACTGCACAATAATTACAGAGAAAACACGGAGGCTTAAAGAGGCGCATCAGGGGATTTACCTTCTAGGCCATATGAGGCAGTAGAGGCTGTGAGGACATCAGCTAAGTGGAAAACAGGCAAGAAAAAGGGAAAATGAAACGAAAAAGAATAAAGTGTCAACAAAACACAATCAGCTGTTAAAAAGAGGAAAGACAGAATAGAGTAGTGAACAGAAAGTGAACGAAAGGAGACAACATAAAAATTTTATGGGGGGCATATTCAAGTTTGTTTTGAGTTCACTGAAATCCCATTGGGCCTCTTCAAATGAGTGCAGCTCTGGAGTTAGTTTTTCCCCCCACTTCAAAGCATAGTTGTCCTCACCATCTGATAGAGACTCATAATCATAGTCATATTCATCTTCTTCTTCTTCCTCTTCTTCATTAGTGTGGTTGTTAGGGGAAGATACTCCTGGTGATCCGTTGCTCGCCTGGGCTTGCATGTGTGCCAGCTGGTGAGCCTGTGAATGAGTTTACATAGATATTATCAGAAGGACAATCTATAGCGCTCATAATTTTAAACATAAAAGCTGTTCTCCATAGAGAATGCACAATCGAAATCCTCGTTTTCGCTAAATAGAAATAGTGCATACATTTCAGCACATTTGCATCTATTATTCATGTCTCACGGTACTCTAAATGAGCAGCGGTGCTTACTATGTAATAAACCAAAGCAACCTGGAGGTTCCTTAACAGAATCACTTTGAGGAAATATAAATTATGCAAACATGTGGATGGGAGCTGTTTTATCCCAACCTTCTGTTTGAGGATGTCCACCGGTGCCTGATGGGCTTTCAGCTTCTTGTTCTTGAGGAGGATCTTCCCTCGCAGCTGCAGCGGGGATGGCAGGTGAGGGTCATCGCTGAAGTCACTCTCAAAAAGGAAACGAGTCACGAGACGTTCCCCACACACAGTCTAATGGAAAAAACATTTAAATATGACGGATGACATCAGCACGATTTTTTTTATGTGAGAAGATGTAAGGGAAAAAACAAAAAAAGGATGTCTGAAGCTCAAGTAAAAAAATGAAAGTGTCTTTATCAACTCAAGACACTGCAAAAGACAACAAAAAACAAACATGACCAGGGTGGTGTAAACCGTCAAGGGCCACAGAGCCGTTTGAACTTTAAAGACTTTAATTTATCAAGATCGCCAGAAGTGGGCCTCCAAGGAAGAGGAAATGATGTGAAGCTTTCTTGGATGAAAGCATGATGACATTGCGTGATTTAGCCGTCTTTCCCTGAACCTGACCTGGCATGACCTCGAGTTTACGATACAACTTAAAAAAGCAAAAAAGAAACAAACAGTTATCTGAGGATTAAAACAATCAGGGTTTTGCTGCTTGGAAGATTGTCTGTTTAAATCATCAAAGCAGCTGAAAACAAATGCAGTGATTGAAAACATATGTGAAGTCTTGGAACCTGTGAATATGCATATTTCATTAAGGGTTATAACTGTGGCAATATAGTGTTTTGGGCAGAAATGTGGATACACAATTCAATTCAATTTAGTTTATGTATATAGCACCAATTCACTAATCATTGGTGTAACTTTGATGGTTTTAATTTTGCATTTGATCCATTCTTTTTTCAGGATAGTTGGGTGATAGATAAAGCAGGATAACAATAAATTTGAAATAGCCCTAAATTGTATTGCTAAAATACTGGCTCCGTGCAATAAATCTAACAAATTAAATTAGATCTGCTAATGCTTATTGACATCTAACTACATATCAGTAGGGGTGTCTGGATTTGAGCTAGTATAAATAATTTGGTATAGTGCGTAAGAAAAAAATTTCAACAAAAAAACTTCAGAAAATAACTTTTACAATTTATTGAGCTTATTTATTGCATAATCATCCCAAACCTGTCTAAAAAAACGGCTAAAAGGCATTGTTAAAAGCCCAAGATTAATATAAATTTCATGCCGTATTTCAACTTCTGACTGGCACTGTATTCCATTAATGGAAAAAAAACATTTACGTTCTTATTTTTGGCTACTACTCAGGCATCAACAAAACCTAAAACAAATTATTCACAAAAGCCTCAAAGCGTCCCATCATACCTTGAATATTTCAGCCATCTTACGCTGCTGCAGAAGCGAGCAGTGGTTCTCTATGGACAATATGACTGGCATGTCAGAGTTGACAAATGCGGACCGATTTATGGCTTCCACCACATCCTGAGGGATCAGGGGAACAATGAGAACTTCTTACAAACAGCAGTCCAAACGAAACTAAATCAGAATTTATTAAAACATTCCTCTGAGTTACAGTTTCTACAAAAATGTCTGTAAAGCATGTTACACAAGATGGATAATAAACGATGCTCGGTGCAGACCAGTTGGTAAACGTTTATAATGTTTTAAAAATTTTGATTTATCAGCAAGAACTCAATATTCATAAAATAGCTCAATCTGATCTAAAGTCAAACTTTTATCAGCTTGATGTGACAAAAATCGCAGACTACTTTGTATTTATATTTGTAATATAAATGATTATATTTATAAAATATAAATGGCCATATCTGACCTTAAAGGGAATTTTGGTGGTGAGTGTGTGTCCGTGGTAAATGACTGGCATGCCGTCATCTCCATCCCAGCAGTCCAACTCCACACTCCTACAGCCTTGAAGCAGAACCTGAAAATCAGAGAATTCACAGAAAAAGGTGTTGAAAAGCTGGACATTCTGGTTGAAAATTACACCGTTTAACAGTGTGACTTACATGGCTATAAAGCTCAACAGAGGACTCTCCTTTGAGCTGATGTCCAGTCAGGTAGGTGTTGTGAGAAGACTCGATGTAGTAATATGACAGAGGGTACTGCAGCTCCTCTGGATTCATCTGAGATTCCTCATTAGTAGAAGCAAAGTTGTCTTTGTCCATCAGAAACCTAATCCAGACATAGAGAAACAATTTCAAGAGATTTAACAAAGTTTTTGCTGTGTCTTCTACACAGTTTGCAATTTGCAGAGGCAAACTTCAAATTGTTTTTTTTTTTTAAACTTAAGAGTGCATTGGGTTTTATTTACGAGTTTCAGAGTAAAGGTGGTTCAATTTATACATACACTAATTGTTTTAGATATTTCTTTCTAAAAAATATTACAAACTGCTTAGGGATGACTTTGTGTTTGTCTGTCACATATAAGGGAAGTAAAATCATGAATCTTTGTAGCTGTACCAAGATAAAATGTGGAAAAGTTGAAGAGGAAATTTCTTAAAGGACTATATTTTTTCATCAGGTTGACGTTTAGTTTGTACCTTGCAAAACCTTCAAAGGACATCCAGCCCATTTGTCTCATGGTTGATGAAGGCTCAAACCTCTGCAAGAGAAATAAATAGTAGACACAAAGTGCTCAATTTTTTTCTCATTACTGAGGTATAATCTGTGTTGTTGTCCACCTTGCTCCAGATTTGTACCTGTATGATGCTGAGGATCTCGTCATAGCTCAGGTGCTCTCTCTGACAGTTCACTAAAAAGTCATTGAGTTGAGGTATAGCCAATCCCAAAACGCCCAGCGATGCATTCTCCACCCCTGTGCCATTTGTCACGATGCTGGCCGCCGCGATCGCATCTGAGATCTGCTTCTGGTTGTCTGACATCAGCTGCCTCGTCCGGATAAACAGACCGAGATCAGATCCATTCCGGGTGAGTAGGTCTAAACAGCCGACAAACCCATTAGAAGCGGGGATAGAAAGAGGGTAATTGAGCATGAATTTGAATTTCTGTGTTGTTACCCAGGTCTGGCTGTAGTCCTGTATCTTTGTCGTCTATCCTGAGGTTGGTGTAGAGAGGGGAGGACTCTGGACATGAGCGACTGCAGGGCACAGCGAAGGTGTCAAACAGTTCTTTCAGGTCCTTCCTGCTTCGGATGCTGTGGGGAAAACAAACAGATGAACTTAGTCCAATTCGTGCAAACATCGACTCACAGGCTAGTTAACTTGACTGTGAAAACAATTTGAGTTTCCATTACTATAAATAAAAAAAGTTAAAGCAATGTGTAGGTTTTAGCAAGTCAAATTTATGACTTTTAAGACCCTTTTAATGAAATGTAAAACCATACAATCTGTAAATATTGGGGATGATTTGGCCACCTTGCTGTATTACAATCAAGCATAACAAAAACTGTGAAATTTCCAGGGTCTATTTGTGAGGCTTGGCAGAAGCTTTTTGCTTCTCACACTGCATATGACTAACCATTGTAGTGCCAAGATTTCTTCTTTTTATTTTTTTTTTTTTGAATAATTTTAAGCTGGTCCATCAAAAAATTCAAACAAAATACATTGCAATGTGGAAAAAATGGGTGAAAGTTTAAGAGGTATAAATACTGACCCATTTACTGTATATCAACAGACCTTCCAAGAAGGCCCTAGACATCAAAAGGCGTTTTACTGAAACTGCGTTTGTTTCTTTTTTCTGACCCTGATCCATGAAAGTAAAATTGTTTTATGTGGTTATTATTATAGAAAGTACAATTTAAAAGGCTAGGCAGAAGATGAGAGAATCTAAGAAATGTAGGAGGACTGTTACAAGAAATGCTTATCAGGGCACAGCTTTTCTTTCTATTCATCAGACAAGGAAAAATGTAGACAAGCCAAATAAATCGCAGAGCAGAATCCTTTGAAAATTCCCTAAACGTGATAACTATGAGGGGCATTTATTGTAGCATTTTGCCTTATGGAAATTTGATAAGAACCTAACTACTACATAAGAGCGGGGAGTTAGGCACGTCTGTCTAAATTCAGACACAGTGTATAAATTCAGAAATAGAACAGAACAACATTTAATGCTGGTTTATGCTTTATACCATGTTTAAACCACTGCGAAGAGGCCAAAAAAACAGACTTTAGCCCAGAGTTAAAACTCCTAATTGAGGCGACAAAATGTAATTTATTTATCTTAGCAGTAACTCATATCATAAATACCTGAATGACTTGAAGAGCTCAACAAATTCAATGAAGCTCATGGTGCTGTCAGAAATCATGAGATTCTGGAAGCCCCTGAAGCAAGCTTTACCTCGGCCGTGCCACGATCTGCTGCTCCACGCCCTGCAGAGAAAATATCATAACCAAAATCAAAAGAATAAGGTCTACATACAAGTGAGGCTGTAAGTGTTTTATTTTTTTTTTTTTACCCTGGTTGTGACTTGGACGTCCCTGACAGGATTGGAGATGATTGTGGACGGGAGTGGTTGGACCCGGCCATGCTGGAGGAAGAAGATGATGACGAGGAAGAGGCTAGCAACCCAGAGCTCTTATTGGACGATAGGGAGAATGGTCCCGGGAAGCTGTCATCTGCAGAGGTGATGAATACATCTTGCAATATTCATATTTTGATATTAAAGACTCCCAGAATCTACTTTAACTTCACTTAGTTTATATGAGTCCTAAAGGTCTCACCTGGATCTTCTTGGTCGATGCTATCAGATTCGGGACCGTTTCGATATAAACCTTCCTTACAGCTCCGCGTCTTCCTAGAAACCATCTCATCATCGGTGGCATCCCCACTGTCTCCCTGAAATGCATGGAGAAAGGCAATATTATGCTTCTGTAGGCCTGTAATTTGCTTTGTCTCTAATCAAACCATCTACAAGCCATAATATTTTGTGTTAATAGAATCAGATATTTCAATGTTTTTTGGGCCTTCACAGCTTAAATTACTATGAATCTGAGTTATACGAGTTGTTAAAGATACACTGGAAAAAGGCAAAACACAGAAATCGTATATATACTGACCCTTACAAGAACCTTCTTTTTCTTCTTGGACTTGTCATTGATGCTCAGCGGGCTGTTTTTCTGGTTACTTTGTTTCTCTATAGTACCTGTGCCCATGTTCCACCTCCTCCCACCAAACAGCTCAATGGCCTGAGCTAATGTGGGACCTTCGTACCTGCCTTCCTCCTAAATATGCAGTAACACAGAATTAGACCAACAGATTGATATGTTAACATAGCACTGATAATAGTACCAACACTCCTTGAACTTCTTCACATTTCGTCAAAACTCATTCTTCTTTAGTCTGACTTTATGTGATTAATGCAAAGTAGTGCAAAATTATGGCGTTGAAGGAAAATGTCAGTTTTGAAACTACAAAATAAATGGTTTAGATCAAAGCAAATGCATGTGGTAGAATGGCCCTGTCAAAGTCCCAAGCTTCTGTCTACTTGCAGACTGTTTTGTAGAAAACGTCTGAGATTAATCTTGAGTTTTTTGGCGGAAAAGACACCTACTTAGTAAGTAGGTGTCTTCTGAAGGCAAATGTTCAAACTGGATTTTATCCAGATAAATAACAAGGTTGGTTGTGGTTTCAACATGATAAAATGTGGAATTCTTCTGCAAGGTATTGCATTGTACGTCATTCACATCACATAGCTGAGAAAGTAAAATTATTAGTGATACAATTCCAGTTCATAATTTACCTGATATAAGCTCACATACTGCCTCCTCAGCCATTGAAGTCTTTGGTCTGGGAACTTCTTTAGTTTCCTGGTTGCATTCACCAGCTCTGACAGGCCCTTGTGGAGCATTTGTGCGGTGTGATTGGGCGCCACAAAGTGTAGTAGTCTGACAGCACAAGTTAACAAATTGGTTCAAGTTTCAAAATCTCAGCAAGGTGTTTTGGCAACAAATCAGTGCCTGCTGATAGTAAACACACACCAACCTGTTGTCAGTGGTACTGAGACCGTAGAGCAGAGTCAGACCGTTCTCCTCCACCGTCATTTGGCTCAGCTTGTTTTGCAAACACACAGCGTGAACATCAACCCCCTGATGGCCCAAAAACACTGCCTGCAGATTCACATAAACACCATGAGTCTAAACCACAACCATGATATGTAATTTAAACACAAAGCACGTTCCTAAGAGAGTTTGTTTTTTTTTCAACAAACCTTCACCACTCCAATGTCCAAGAGGCCTTCGGCTAACCCAGGCACCACGCTCTGTCCTAACCCGGGCGGCTGTTCCATGGGGGAAGCTCCTCCGCTTTGAGGCTTACCTGCCAAATATTTACAAAATGTTGGCGATGTAGTCAAGGACAGGGTTTTAACGATGCAAACATTTACAACCAAGTTAAATGGTTTATCTGACAAATAAAAAGACACTTGGCAAACAAAACGTAAGTAAACAAATACAGAGTTGGTTTACAACATAAATTACAGGAAATGGTATTTTTTAAGGTAGAGAGCTCCGTTTTAAATTTGTTTAAAGAACAATAAGGTGAGAGGAAATGGAGAAACATAAATTTTTTTGAGGATATCTACCCCAGATGAGCGTCGTGTTGTCAGGCTGAAGCCGCAGCAGACAGCGAGCTGTGAGGTGGCTGTCCTGGTCGTAATGAATGACTGTAGCTCCCTGCAGCAGAAACTGGTGAACATCTGGCTGTAGTGACAATACATACCTAGAAAAAGAAATGCAAAAAAAAAAAAAATTTTTACATCTGTTCATGCAAAACAAGGGCCATATTTGTATATTTATTTCTTACCAGGGAATGAGCTCTGTGCCGTGACTGAAAGCTCTGTGCGTCTCCTCGGTACCCTGAAACTCCACCTCTTTCAGTGCTGGTTCAGTGGACAGGTCACCGTCCGAGTCCGACAAGTCTCCAACTGTGAATCTGTAGATACAATTCATTTGTATTATGGTTGGTGCGTATATTTAACCTCAATTGTTTTAAGTGTGTTGAAGTTATTCATCTGCAGTCACGTAAGACATTAAAAGCATTAAAAACCCAATAAATACACACTTGATTTAGTAGGTGGTGATTATACAAGCAATACATCAGCATGAAATTATCACTGCTTACTCCACGAAGGGAAAATATAATCATATTCTAGCATTAAAACATCGCAATTTTGCAAGTACAACATAAAAATAAATCACAGTTTGATATTACAACTTAACTTTTTTCAAAGCAAATCTGACACAAAGACAGCCTGCAGCACAAGATGTCTTTAAAACAAAATGTGCACTTCCATATGTGGAGGATGAGATGTGTGGAACACTAGAACAGGTTGTTTCTTGATTAAAAAATACCATTCTAATGGGAATCTATCAAATAGATATGTGACAATTATTTGGCAACACAGAACAAGGATGGAGTGAGATTTATGCTCTATTTACGCGCATAAAAATGTCCACCTGTTTATAAAATTATCAAGAACCTCTGCTCAATGCATTTATGAATTTGGCTTAGCTGTTAGGTATTTTAGCAAACAGGAGACCGTTCTTACTTGGCTTCCAAATTCATATTTTTTTGTTAATTTCTTTTTTGTTCCATTCATGCTTAGATATTTTGAGGTAAGTCCATAATAGTTCTCATTACATTTTTTTTCTCTAATTTTTACACTGAACAAAAGTAAAATATGTTTATTTGTATTTTATCTTCCATTTTAGCAATTACACATGTAGTATTAGCTCAAAGTGACGGCTTAGAGTTAAATTACAGAGAAAATCACTGCAGATTGACTTAAGACTTACCGTATTTATTGCTTAAGACTCGTACGTCAAACACAAACTATGTGTGGGTATAAAAAAAATTTAAAAAATATAAAAAAAATTGTTGCTTCACTTACTCCACGTACACATGAGGCTGACACCCATGTGAATTAGAGTAACAAAGATGGATTACAAATAAAAATGTTTATCTAAATGCTGCCAGAATTTTTTATTTTTTTCCCCATGTACAGTTTTTCCCAGTAATTCATTACTATGGTGAAACTGGGCTGTGTACAGAGCACTTTTAAATCCATGGATAAAGACCCGGTTGGTTAGGTCTCTAGGCTACGGCTCTCCTAGCACTTTCTCCTTTCCCTAGCACTTTTTGATTATATCAAATTCAGCTTGAATTTGATATAATCAAATTCACCAAGTATTTGGTGTTTCATACATGACATCATCTCACTTTGGCGACTTCAAGCTGTGTTTTGCTTTTTCCTGGCTTTCTTTCTTTTGAACCTTTTTACGTATTTCACAAATTCAAACGTAGAAATAAGCATGAAAATAGTGAGCACAACTGAAAAAATTTATGATATATGTTCTTTAAGTACCTGGCTTGCAGCTCAAACTGCAAATTAATCTGTGTAAATGCGAACACAAACTGTTCAAACTCCTGCAGTTGGTATTCAACAACTATAGCAACAACTTACAACACAGGCTTTGTTTCTGACATTGTCCTAAATGAATGGCAACTATAATAAAGAAGGGGGAAAGGAGGACAGGAAAAGTGAGAAGGAAAAAATGGGGACAGACGAAGGTTCTGGCAGTTGCCTCAGGTAAAAGAGTGAAAGAGATCCAGACCACAGGAAAAGAAGCAATAAACCGCTGTCACATTGTTGTCCAAACAGATGAAAACCATAAGGCTAACCAAAAAGAAGCAGTGTTCTGATCTTTACCTGCATGATGTAGTCAAAGACAGAGAAAACGACTAAATGTTAATTAATAATTTATGTCAAAACTTTGATTAAATCTGCTTCTTTCACTTTCTAAATTCCAGTTTGAGTTATAAGCTACCTGCCACCAGTGGCCTGAGAACTACCAGAGCCCTGTTCCTTCCTGTCCTGACAGGAAGCAAGCCTGTTATCTTTTTTCTTTGTGACACAGGGTTTTATGTGAGCTCGGTTTCATCTCAATAACAATCTGCAAATGTGTTCCTTTGCAAACCCATTATCTTGTTCAACATTTATGTTGAAAAAAAAAAAAAAAAAAAAAATCAACCAGAATCAGAGGCTGGAGAACATTTAGTTCAATCCAGTCTTGTAGGATGTCAACAAAAGTCTGAACTGTTTAGCAAAAAAAAAACTGAAAGTCTTTATATTTTACTTTAAAACTGAACTTTCAAAAAATGTTAATGACGCACAAAACTGTTGCAACTGCGCATGCAGGGATTCCACAGTGTTTTTACTGAGGCCTGAGCAGCCATGCCAATCATTCTCTGTATTCATAGCTTTGATGTAAATTTGAAAGCAATATTTTTTCGCCTTGCCCATGAGTCATTGTCTGCAAATGAATAGGAAAGGAGAAAACTCAATTTTGCAAACAGAACTTTGGCACAAAGGATCAACATTTCCAAGCAACACTATCGACAGCCACTTAAAACTGAAAAAGAAACTATTCCCTTCTGCCTTCGCAAATGCATCAGAAGGCATCTTTGCAGGTGCATCACAACTTTACTAAAAATTAATTTAATACCAGTAAATAAACAAGTTTCACTTTTGAATTGATTTAATGAAATAAAATAACTTTTAAAAGGAAGTTCATGGAGACCCGTCTTTATGCTTTGTAAGAACTTGTTTGCAGAAACATTCAATATTCTAATGAATTCTTAAACAAAATAATGCTATTTAATTTATTTAAAGACAAACAATAACTTAAAAAATAGCTTTATGAAAAAATTGGACAAAAACAACTAACTGATTGCGGCAGCGGTCCCGTAAAGAGTTGCATCTGTATGTGAGGGCTGGACCAGTTGACGAGGGACTGGTAGATGTTTCGTCGGATTCTTCAGACTCCAAACTGCGATTACACGATCTGAGGATCAGGGAGAGGAAAGTAAGACAAACAGACAATGGTTCCTCTTTCTGGAAGCATAGTGGACCATTTCCAGCTTGCCTAATAATCTGCAGGATGTTGCTGACGGTGGCTTCTTTGTCTGGGACGTGCAACCCATCAGACCCGGACCGAGACATAAAATTGTGCTGCCCGGTGTAGTCAGACACAAACTGGAGACAAACGGAGCAATAGCTGTGATATTTCCTGCAATTACATGTTGAAATTACTGGAATATATCCACACATGACACAGTTGGTTGTACCTCTATTGAGTCATCTGTGTTATCTGGAGATTGTTTGAGGCTGATGATGCTTGCTGTGCTGTCCAGTGCGTCACTCAGCTCTTTTAGAAAAACCCCACAGAATGGCACCACCTGCAGAAGAAATGTGAAGGAAAATAAATTATAGAACATTCAGAAATAATTATTTGTTATTTAATAAACATCATCTGCACAGACACAGACCTTGCAGCCTGGGATATTGAGCGCTCGGGTCACAATTTTCTTGTACTCAGAAGAAGATTCATGCTGAGCCATGGCATCCTTCAAACTTCTCATGGTCTCGATGTCTGTCTGGTCCATAAACTGCCACATCTTCAACACTTTACGGGATCTGTGGGGAGGGACGGTGGGAAATCCTGACTTAAAACTAGCAAAACAAACAGTGATCAATATGTGAGGGCATTAAAATAGCTTGTATGTCTCACTGCACCTTAGTCCAGCCAGGAACTCCATGACACCATTGTAGTTTCCCATATTCCAACAGCATCTGGCGACGTGGACAAGATAGGAAAAAACTTCTCTCTTCTCCTCCATGGACCCAGCCGTCAGAACCAGCCACGTCACCCATGAACTCACCTGCATGTTCAAACAAACATACTTAAAACATAACAACACATTACATAAACAGTAACTTGAAATAGTAATAATATCTCTTCAACCTTTTCAAATCTTGCCGTGTTACAATCACAAACATCAATTTATTGAGACTTTCTGTGATTCATCAACATGCTACATAAAAAGCTGAAAACAGGAGGAATCATTTGTATTCAATCATTTAATCAATTCCCTGAAGAAAAACAAAAAATCTCAGAGGCTCTGTAAAGGTCTCAGGAAAACTAAGACTTCTTAAACCACAATTGAAGTCAACTCATTCAGTAACACTTTATTCTTCCCAAAGGTGAATTAAATGTTTTTTTGGGGTTTTTTTTTTATTCATATTATCTTGGATTTTCTTCAGAGTTGTGATATACGTTGGCTTTGGGCAGGATCTATAGCTATAGATGCAGCAGCAGTCTATATAACACCATATCAGAAGAAGCCTGTGACTGAAGTCACTTTGCACAATAATCTCCAGAGGTTCCACAATACAGAACAGAGCTGGCATTCTACAATAACTTCATCAGGGGTTCTTTTTCAGTAACTGCCTCTGACGCTCACACTACATGATGGCAGAAGAGATTGCACTTCAAAACAGATTTATAGAAGTTATGGGGCCTCTTACTGCAAACACTGAGGACCTAAGCTTCCACACAAAGTACAGTCTGTTCTGTCCATTCTTGCAAACTGATTCACTGTTGCGTCTGTTGTCCAAGTGAACACTGAGGTATTTAAACTCTTCCATCAACTTCACTTTTTCTCCCATGATGGAAGTAGTTTTCTGCACCACCATGTTTTCCACAACGAAACGTGTCGGCAGCAGATTTATCCTCCAGAAAAGGTACATATAAGATGATCAGAGTGGATAGAAAGGTAGGTGGAGTTAAATGTAAGACAATCCTTTCAAAATAAACATGTTGGAGGCTACAAAAGACTTGAAAATGGGATGGAGGTTCACCTTTGAGCTTATGTTCATCTTTATTGTAAAGAAGAATAAGCTAAATTTTAAGTTTTTTACATATATTGAGCTCACAACGACATACCCCAAAAGCCTTGCACCCATAATTGCAGCGAAAGGCAGTCCAACAAAGTATTGATTAAACGGAGGCTAAACACAAATGAACGCTACACCAGCTAATCAGGAGATTTGATTTGATATAGAAGTATTGAAATACTGAAAGCTGAAAACAAGTGGATCCTGCAGTTTTGAGATTTTTATTTGTAAAATATTTTGAAAATCATGTATCATTTACTTATTAATTATGTAATACTTACTGATTGCATTTTACATAAAATCTCAATAAAATACATTGAACTTAGAGGCTAAGAAGGTTCAAGAGGTAAGGCACTGTAAATTGCAACTAAATGAGTGAATAAGTGTGAAAGGCCTTTATTATTAAAATGACCATTAAATCAAATATATTCTATACTTTAACATGAAACAACAGCTTTAATAATGGTGTGAAGTGCTGCTCATCTAGAGTTTATAATGTTTCATTTGCAAATACTCCTTATTGATTCATTTAGATAGTTCATGACATAATGCGCCATATCTCTGGTTGCCTTGTTTTTGTTGTGACTGTGTCGTTACTAGGTGCATTGCAGCTCAGTGACATAAGACAAATCCTGACACTTTTTATTGTGTGTGGTCTCGCTGATGCTCATGAATTCTTGTTTGGAGATCTGTGACTAAACTGGCAGTATATGTCCCTCCCATACACACACACGCACACGCACAGAAAAGACATGGGGAGATCGGATGACCATCAGCTGTGCATGTGCAAACACATGATGGTCGAACCAGATATGGATCAGGGTCACATTCTTTGGGCTGGACACACAGCCTCATCCGTAAAGCTTCCCGCTCTCTTGTGTCATTGTCTCCAAGCATTAGAGCCTCATTAATGTAGTTGCCCACGTACATAAAACACACACAGTGAAACTCACTAACCCTATTGCAGGTGGTAAAAACATCCCCTGGCCTAGAGATCTATTACTGGCTTATGTAAGGATGTATACAGCTAACCACAGTCAAACTTCACAAGGACTAAATAAAGCCACCAAAAGACACATAGACATGCACACACACAAAAAGGTCTGCAAAATACTGTAAAACACATAATTTTGAATACACAACAATTTTTACACATTTCTTTGTCCGGTAAGAAAATAATTGAATAAGTTTTTATCAATACGCAAGATATAAATGTGGTTCCCTGCTTATTTTGTTTAGTTGTAAATAACTGGTTTCTTATATTAGTTTAGTTTTATTTAATGCAGACACAAAATATCAACCAAAAGTACAAAAAATGCATTAAATAAAAGTTACTGATAGATTTGAATGTCATTGATGCCTTATCAGTCGCTTAGAAGGAACATTAGAGGAACCACCATAAAAAAAAACTCAAGCATTTTCAGAACAAAAATGTCTCCACCGGCCTGTGTTTTCAGAACGACTTTAATTTGCATTATGTTCACCGCACAGCAAGCTTGCCGCAGTCAAATTCACAGTTTGTTTAGTTTTGAATGCTCAGCCAGTAGATGTTGGATATCCATGAATTGCTTCTGACTGAGCAGGAGGTAATCTGTAAATGTAGAACCAGAATATTGCAGGTACAGCCATAGCACTACAGCTTTGGATGTAAAACATACCCTTTATCTGTTTATAATTTTCAACACTTTTCTGGGGATTAATTAAAAGGCTAAGAAACTTAATCCTATTGCTTATAATTTGTGACATAACATTAAACAGCAGAGCATCGTGGTTTTACTTTGGTTCCAACTCATTATTATAATGCCATTCATATTTTGTCTTCATTTCTGCCATCTCCACCGTCTAGACGATTTTATTTTTCTGCAGTCAGACTATTTTCTAGCCTTACCCGTGTGAAACTAATCATACCAGTGATACAGTTTCACACACATACAGAACCTCAGATACAGGCGATCATTCCTGGAGCTTTCTAAAACTGCAGGGCTGTAGTAATATCAGTGGTTTAGAGGCTTGTTCTAGATTCTACTATACATGGCTTACTGACAAACTGCTGCCCTACACTCTGATCTGTTACATCTCTGTGTTCTAAGTGAGGCAGGAACTGCGTGCCATGCATGAAAATCTTTTATCAGTCACTTTCAGCAGCATGACATAGTGTAACACCATGTCAGCAAGGAGGTTTAAATTACAGTCGCCATCCTAACCATCCTGACCATCTGCGAAGTGGCGTTCTGAGCCGCCACAGATCAAGGGAGCGCGTGGACCTGGCGACTCTTCTGATATTCCAGATTGCAAAAGTGTTGCACAGGACAAATAACAGACAGGAAATGAGAAAATATTAGATACAGTGAGATTGGTAAAAGCCAATATAAGATTATGCAAGAGACTGTCTTAAAACAATAACCATCTTACAAACACACCCGAGCGAGCTATTTTTTTTTTTGTTTTCTTTTCTTTTTTAAATTGGCAGCACGACACACACATACACACACATGCCAAACTGGAGTCGGGTACAATTGGATCCTTTGATGTGTGTATGTGTCCATCTGCCTGTCTGTCCTTCAGCCTGCCTGTCTCCATCTGTTATTAGCTGAACTTTGAGAGTCGTTTTCTCCTTGATACAGGACTTATGTAACGGAGGTTGACAGAGAGGTATTACAGACTTAACACAGCACATACTGGTTCTGTCAAAGCTATACACCCGAGACAGACACACAAAGAGGCCCGAAATTCTCACCATTCCCTGTCTTGCTGATTTTCCCTTGGAAAGTAATTTCATATCCATACATGGCCTGAAAATTAACTGGATCACAATCAATACAAAACTAGAGACAGCAGGTTAAAACTTTCTGACTGGGAAAAATAATCCTACAACCCCATAATTATCTAGACTGCAGCTAAAAAGTTCTTGTGCAGGATTAGATTTATTATCATGCACATCCAAACAGTTTTTCAGTCAACTTGAAACAGAGCCTAAACTTTTCAGTTTACAGACCTTTAAAATATGGAATTCAATAAAAAAGTAAAATGTTTTTCACCCAAACTAAAAAACTAACAAGTACTACTTTTAAGTTTGATACATTCAAAAAATAAGCTGTTCAATGCAACCAAGCTTGACCAGCCCAGGCTGATGATTGGTCAGATAGAAACTCTTTCCATTTGATGAACACACCTCAATGCTGCCAGGTTTCAGACTATATCTCTGTATATGTTGAGACATGACAGCGAGAAAATGTCAAAGAATGAGACTTCCAGCTGATAACACGAAGAGTAAGTGGAAATGGAATTTGAAATCTCATAGCTAAATTCTTTGGGGAATGTTTGCTAAAGCTGTTTCAGAAATTTTGGCCTCGGAATTTTTCTAATCGCTACATTAATACGATAAGAGTTCAAAATGTCCCATTTGTGTTCATTTTGTGTTTGTTTTAAAATAGTAAATGACTGTTTCACAGCAATTGCTTTCTAGCACATGCGAGGTGATATAAAAAAATAGTTCATCTTTCACCACTAATGGCAGAAATATTAGATTTTCATGTTTAATGTCTTAGATAATCCTATATGGGTTTGCAAAAAAACAGAAATTGTAAGACTCTGATCAGTGGATCCCCCCAATTATTACATGAATCTCAGTTGAAAATGTCTTGTTCATTTTTACCCATTTCTGTATTGCTACTCAATTCAAAATCCAACAGCAACACCTCTAGTTTTTAAGACAGAAATAAGACAAATACATCTAAACAGGAATTCCAATAATGGCAAAACACAACACCCTAACCCCCAAAATGAATATAGATGTATGATTTATAAAATTATAAATCTACGATAGTAGATGATTAGAATCCAAAATACTGTACACTTCCACTCAGAAAATATGTACTCCTAAATCCAAGTCAAAAGTTCAGAGTAGGAAGTCACTTCAGGGCTTCATCACTGACTTGAGGGGAGAATCACTGCTGTCATTTGACTCTCATTCCACTCTGCCCATATATGGTCATGCTGCACATTTGGAGAACTATTTTACGTCTCCCCTCTTGCAGACTTAAATGAAAACCAGCTGATAGAGCAGGCATGCAACCTACAGATGACTTCATTCCCAGTCAATCTCCGCTCTTCGAACACTTATTCTTTCTCAGCATTTTTATAACAGTTTATAGTTGAATTCACCAAAAGAAACAAGGCACGACAGTAGAAATTTGGCCAACTTAATAAATGGGCTTATAAACACACGTCCTGTGTTACAATGATAGACTTGCATGGTTATCCACTAGGGAGGATCCAGCTTGAGGAAATTGTACATCAGTATCAAATACGAGATGCATAGTGTCACCATGTTTACAACGTTCTTAGCAAATCTTTCTTTTTTTTTTAAAAGCAACCTATTTAGTTGATTCTGTTATTAATATTTTCCCCATGTAACAACATAAAAAAATGTTTAGAGGTTTTGATAATCTAATCCACACTGACATCACGTTGTAGAGTCTTAAAGATAAACACCAGTGCTGCCAAGTTGTTTTAGTGACTTCATGTGGCTATTAAAACCGAAACACAGAACACGCACAGTTCAGATACGTGCATCATAAAGGAAATGCTTCCTGTAAATCTACATCAACGCAAGCAATGAGCCAAAATAAAAAAAAAACTCTCAACCAGATATCAGGTTTTCTCAAGTGGTCGCCTCACCTCATTGAACCGCGCCACCAGGTCCTCCACAGCATTGCTGCGCTGAGCATTCTGCGTGGGCATGGCCGGCACCGACAGCGAGGCCTTGAGGTTTGGGTGGCGCCTGGTCTGACACTCGGGACTGCCAAGATCTCGAGTGAGGAAGCAGAGGTAGTCTAAAGGAAAGACCTGCAGAAAGACGGACACTTGGTGAAGTGCATTTTCTCACATTTTAACTTCAATGTATTTTTAAGGATCTTGGAGATCCACTGTTCAAGTGGGAGAATTAGGGGAACTATTTATCATGGACTGTACTAATGTGGCTTTTATGGATGAGGAGGAAGAAACAAATGAAAGTTGAAGAATATCATACAAAGTCTTACATGAAGTTTACCGCAAGCCATGTAAAGTAAACAGCAGACCTGTGGATGAAGGTGATCTGATCAGATAAGATCAATATTGACCCCTTAAGATGACTGAAAAATGGTGAGTGGCTGAAAATTATCACTGCACATCCACCCATCCTCAACATAAACCATGGTAGTGGCAGAATCATGCTTTGGGGATGCTCTTCCTTCACCAGAAACATGAAAGCTGGTCATAGTTGATAGGAGATGTAATCAGTACAGAGTTATTTTTATTTCTTTATGAACAAAAAAATCCTAGTTTGTCATCAGAATCCTCACCCCTATCTGCATATTTTACCTGCTGATAAAGCTGCTGCTCCTGCTCTGTGAGGATGCAGGCGATCTCCTCTGGGAACTGAACGAGGTGGCGCAGCTCTGCCAGCTCCTTGCTGATCCCGCTCACACTGGGAGGAAGAGAGCTGCTGCTGGTCATACTGTTGGCCAGCTGACGCTCTGAATGAGGAGACAGAGAGGATTGGAGACATGTAAAGACAAAGCATAAGTTTTGCATTATGTGCTTAGGTCATATCAACATCTATAACTTCTTAAGGAAGAGTAAGTAGAAAGGATACAGAGGGGTGAAGAGGTGAAGGTGGGAATGGAAAGCAGAAACTACTCGTGGACATGGCAGTACATTAAAGAAGACATAAAGCAGGAAAAAGCAAAGGCTGATGTTTCCCATTCAACCTTCTAAGTTTAAAATTTCACTGAAATGTCTTTCTTTAATTTTATCCAGAATATTTAAAGTTTGCAGATACATAAAGTCCCTGTGTACCACATAGTCGTCATCAGTCAACAACAGCAAGTCCACTTCTCCCTTTAGAAGTAAAGAGCACAGATCACCTGCAAGTTCCTGTGTTTGGATTTCAGTCAGGCCCTTTAGTCTGCCTGTTTACACATACACACACACGCATTCGCACGAATGCAAACCTGCCCCGATCTCTGCTAACAAAGGACTAATGGACAGTTTCTACACTGGTTCAGGGGCTGCCAGGTGGACATTCTGTACATTGTTGGGATGAATGCTGCATAAACAAACTCTTTTTTTTTTTTTTCTGCAGCAGGAGCTTTTCCAGGAACCATTTAATGGGGACTCTTTCAAAAGTTTCATATTGCAACCATCAGGACACGATGCCTATCTTAAAAAAGCTTGAACTTCTACAACAATATATCAGCTTGGGGTCTGTGTAGATTGGTGATTAGTCAGACCAAAACCATGGCAACACATCTAATCAGAAAAAAGGAAGATGTCTTTTGGATCAGCATTACCACTATATAAACATAATCTGTTGTTATCCGTTACAAAGATGTTTAAGCGTCTGGCAAGTGCTTTACATAGACCACTTTCAGCTTATTGGTGTGTTGAGATTATGAGTTGCATAATGTTGATAGTAAAAGCAAGACAATGTACATCAATTAATACCAACATCAGGACCAAGAGTCTCTCTGGTCATTGTCAACGGTCATATGAAGAAGCCTATTTACTCTTCCTGCAACCACGCAGACACAAAACTCTGTGCGCGTCCATATCCAGACACTCACTTAAAAGGCTGACCATGGTAACTCATAAGATTGGCAACAGGTAGGCATGGAAACAGCAGTGGGTGCTCTGCGGGAGCAAAACTTGCTTATTTACACAGTTTGATTTGTGGATCCGGCCTCACAGCTTCTATAATGGACTCTCAGCATGTGTGCACACGAGCGTGCAGGATAAAAGCGAGGACACAGTATGTGTAAGAATTACACTGAGTGGATTTTACAATCGGCTTTGGATAATAACAGTTTATATCAGCTTCTTATACGCCTTGTAAAAAGGAGTAATATCCTTTAATATGTGTTGAAAACTTGTTAAAAATGAATTATGAATAAAAATTTTTAAATGCTGTAAATGGAAGTAAGTGTTGCTTTTTGTTTTAACTATAAGAAATTAACCATTTTTATTTTGTGTAAATATTATTATATATGGTTTTTTTGACTGAAATATAACATTAAAAACATCTCAGTTCTATAAAAGAAGCAGCTTAAAAATGTTGTTCTGAATCAATTGTAACGGACAAATAAGTAGAAAAGAAAATCTTACTTCTTGCATATTAAAGAAAAGTAGGCTTTAATGTTAATGAAAATATATATTTTAATATGTATTACTCAATGTGAACCATATTTCTTACAAAAATTATTTGCTACATTGCCACTCCTGTGAAGTGGAAATTAAGACGAGCTCAAATTATTCATCTTCATTTGATGGCTGTGCAGCAGCCCTGCTCACTCATTTATTCCTCCTCTGAACAAATGCAGTCAAGCACAGCTGTTAGCCAAGACAGTGACAAAGAGGTCTTAAAGATATATAAAAAAAATAAATAAAATTTCAATGCAAATGTAAAAAAGACTGAGGGAGAACACGGCCAGTAAACAAAAAGTAACTAATGTATATTGTCGAGTTTTTCAAATTATTTCACTTACTTTACTTATGAAGCTAAAACTACATTTTTTGTGAGAAAAAACGTAAAATAATTACAACCTGCAGAAAGACGTGGACAGTACCTCTAACCTATAAGTTTACCTGATGCACTAGATACACACGATCATAAATATTTTTAAGAATACGGTCCTCTTCCTTTAAGACTGACAGAATATGAGCCAGGACTAATTGAAAATGATGTCCCTGTGATTATGCATGGATTTACTCATCTATAATGCATGACGAATACAAAAGGCCTGGGTGCATGTTTTTGTTTTGCGTGTGTGCTTTAATAGAAGCACTTCTGAATGCAGTAGCGGATGATGCAGATTAGCTGAACATCCTTTTTAACAATTGTACATTGACTATTTGTGTTCTCACAACAGGAAACAGATGTTTTGATTACGTTTATATGTGAGCGGTGAATCAACGTTTAATAAAGTTTACCGTACACCCGTTTTAGTTTTATTCTTTTAAAATGATGGAACCTATCTATGGCTATTCAACATGAGTAAACGCCATGCTACAGAATAATTATTGTTGATTAAAAGGTCTACACACCTCTGCTGAAATGCAGGGCTGATGTGATGTAAAATAAACCAGGAGAAAGACATTTTCATGGTATAAAGTTTTCCAAAGGTTCCTCAAGTTACATACATCCCGTAAAATTCAACTATAAACACTGTAAGACCGTGAACAAATCTATTAAAGCACAGATCAAGCCACAAAGTGGTTGCATAAGTATGCACACGTTGCTTCAGCACCTTTTGATTCAGTACTAGCATTCAGTAAAGCTGCACAATATATTGCCTCAAAATTGTCATGCCAGTTTTGATGAAAACTTAGGTGAACTAATATTTCAAGGGCAAAACATTCACACATTTGGGCAACTCAAATTGCACTCTCTTTAATCTTCAAGCCTGAAAAAGATTTTAGTGACAGATTTGCTGGAGCTCAAATAAAAACTGAGATCATCTTGACAATGACAAAGAAATGCAAGAGGAAATGACAATGTGGATTAAAGGCAATATCGACATTCAACAAAAATATCATAAATGTATGTTTTCATAACACTCTGAAGGTCCATTAACTCAGATTGAAAAGACATGTTGTCTTCCTGACCTTCTTCAGATGGCAGCCAAAGTTGTTCTTGAAGATTTTGATTGGAATTTTGCTAGATCATTTCAAAAGGTTATTTCTTGTCTGCTGTAGCAATTCTTTTATTGATTTTGATGCAGGATTGGACTTGCAGTAATGATAAAAAAAAAAAAATCACCAGTCATTTCTATCTCTAGAACAAGATTTACAAGATTGTTATAGTTATATTTAACCAGGATGCCCTTTTCTAGCCGGCTTTGTGATTTTGGAGTGGTCTCTGGTCTGCTTTAAATTCACATACAGATTTGAACCAGAGTTCACTTCAACTGAACAGAGACCTATGGTTTTAGATGGACCAGAGTAAGCTGCATGTAAATAAACACAATTACTCATTAGAATGAAATAAATGAGAGAAAGAGAGACATATTGAGCTTATGAATCAATAAAACAAATGATCTAACAAAAAAAAACCTTAGGCAATTTGAAATAGCATTAATCATCCAAATACTACCAAATAAAACAATGATCTTAAGGCATTATCCTGAATCAAAGGGATTTACACCAACCATAGGAGAGAAAGATTTTTTTTATCTCTCTGGCAGACAGTGGCACACATTTGAACACTGTTTTCATGAGCATGTTAAGAACTGATGACAACTTCCTCTCTGGAGAACAAACAGCTCCTGTCAAATGACTCCAAACAAATCACTGCTTTGAATTTAAATATGATTTGTGATTTTTTTTTTTGTCTTTTCAGGATGGCAAATTCTCACCCAATAGAGATCTTCAGTAAAATATAAGATTTGATAAAAATCAAGCCCTGATAAGCATAACAGATGTGTAAATAATAGTTTGAACACTTAAGGTTCTTGTTCAAAGTGAATACACCGCAGAATAAACATCACTTAGACACTTAAACACAGCAAGCATAAATTATCAAAAACAGTGTAATGATTCATAATACATAAATACATCCAGGTAGATATTATACTGCTGTAGAAGCAATAAACAATCGATGAAACTGCTAACATGTCTTACTTACAGAGAGTTTCCTGTATTATCAGATAAACTAACTCTTTCAAAGAAAAAGAATAGGTGCAGGCATCTAACAATGAATTTTTTCAGATTTTTTTTTTTTTTTTTGTGGTGGAGTTGAAGCCAGTGACAGAAACCAGAGAAAAGACGTTTGGACAAATCCAATAAACAGTTCTGTGTTATGAAACCAAGGACTATCAAAAACATCTGTACAAGTACTGAAGGATTTATAATGTTTGAGGAAAATGGAGTTTAAACTCTCATCCCATAGAAAGTCATTTGTACTTCACAGTAACTTAAACTAATCAGACTGAAGTTTAACAGGAACTCTGGACTCCTGGACAGTTCTAATGATTGCTTTGTGTAAAGGAATCACAATGTGCAATTGTTTTCATTTATCCTGTATTCAATTATTGTCCGTTTTATTGAACAATAATGATTGTTCAATAAAACGGGGACGTGGTGACAGGGACTCTGAACTCCTGGACAGTTCTAATGATGGCGTTATCTAAAGGAATCACAATGTGAAGTTGTTTTCATTTACCCGCTACAGCTTTAGTGACACAAAGTCATATTCAATAAATTATAAAATGTGTTCCGATGAGGAATGTTTGTTAGATTAAAAGTACCTTTTGAAAATAACCTTGAGGAAAGTATTAAACATACTTTTCTGTAGTTAAACTTTTCTATAGCATATAAATATATTTAAATTGTTTTTATTGGTGTGATGTTTTTATGATTTTTATCTGTGTAATTAATCTGCGTGTGTCACTCATTGAACTAAGGTACTGAAATGACATTTTTAATGATATTCAAAAATTACTTTTCAAAATGACTATATAAATGTATGAGAAAAATGTATCCACTCATGACTAAACTTTTCCAGACACATTGACTTACCTCAAATTGAGTTATACTTGTATATTTGTTTGGTTCCAGTAAATTATGTATTGAAAATATGTATTAATTTTTTTCCCCCCACTCAATAAAATTAAGTGACTAATTAATAAATAAACAATTATATAATTCTTTACTTCAAAACAAAAATTTTAAGGCTTTTTCCCCCATCTTTAGCAGCAGAGTCAAATTTATAAAGAAGCTTGCTTCTTCTAAAAACAGCCTATTAGTGCTAAAGCACTGTAAAATGAGCCTTTAATTGATGAATCAAAATAAAGACAGCCACTTGAAATTATTGATGGTTTGTGAAACACAGTTTGAGCCAATTTAAATAAATAATTAAATGATAATCATTTTAGCTTGAAGCACTTAAAGTTAAAACTCAAACATTAAAAAAACAGGAGTCCAGAGTGAAGTTTTAAGTCTGCAGAAACGCAGAGAAACATGCATAAACCACTTCCTTAAAGACGTGGTTTGTGTATTCTCTCAAATGCTCAATTTGAGCAAAGATACATTAACGTCTAATCTAAAATTTTAAACAATTGAAATTAAATTTAACCTTTCCTAAACAATATCCAT
Organism: Girardinus metallicus; assembly: GCA_903067095.1. Classification (NCBI taxonomy): domain Eukaryota; kingdom Metazoa; phylum Chordata; class Actinopteri; order Cyprinodontiformes; family Poeciliidae; genus Girardinus; species Girardinus metallicus. The sequence continues at coordinate 53,207 of CAEGAE010007009.1, forward strand.
GGTAATTGAGTTACTAATTAACATGTACTCCAACACATCAATAGACTCCTGGATATCTCATCTGCATAACAACTGAAAGATGACCACAACAGACTAGGGCAGCTGCAGCTGAGGAACTAGAGCAATTTCTTCACTAATGAAAGCAGAGTTTAGCATGTGCCAACATGCCTTTTTGTCCTTATTGCAAACCTATTCGCCCCACATGAAATACAAGCAAACTTATATGCAGATCAATTCTCCATATTTTCACCATTAGATCACCAGCAAGCTTTTTAAGGTTACAATTTCCCTGCACTGCAGAGGGAGGAAACCTGCAGTCTCACTGTACTTCACTTTTCCCCTACTCACTGATCAGCTTGAAGTCCGTTTGGTGAGAGTGCTTCATGGCTGTTGGACACAGCTGACTGCTCAGCCTCCGTTCTGACAGCTCAGCGCCAGGGTGACCACGATACACTTGTCCACATTTGAGTTGACAGTCCCGTCTCTCCCACAGCTGTTCCCTCTCCTGTTCTCTCTCTCTCTCTCTGCTCTACTTCTCCCTCCCTAAGTCCATTTCCAACTTGAACTCTTTAACTTGTACTACCTGCTCTCTGTCACTCACCTGCTTGGTGTTCTTGTAAGCAACAGCAGAAGTTCCTCTCTTTCTCTTCACCACATTCATTACATCTCTGTCTCTCTCTCTAGTACGCTCTCTCTCTCGCTCTCTGACATAACCTCATAAGTCTCCCGCCCACTCCCTACTGACACCACACATAGTTCACAGCCCTGTGCTATAGTTAAGCCAACAAGCCTACTCCACATAAAAACACTGTCAGAATTCATACAACCACACCAACATTCAGAAAGCAATGACTTACAACTAACAATCAAAAGAAACAAATCTTTTCATCCTCTTCTCCTCCCTGATTTTGTCCTAGTTTTACCAACAATGAATGAAAACAGGTAGTTATACTTTGTTTACTCTTGTATCTTTCCAAGTAGAGATCCAGTCATTTCTACATTTCAATATCTCTGCAGTTTAAGCAATCATTTAAAGACATGTTCTTTTATCTGTTCACTTTGAACGTCTACTGCAGTTATTATGTCCAGAATGTGGCCTTCAGAATGATTTTGCGTGGCTCAATCACAGTTCAAGAATGATACAAATTTGGCCCGCCATTACAGGTGGTGAAGCAGGTAGATAGTTTTTAAAGTTTTTAAATCTTTCATTCATTCACAGTCTATACACACTTATGAAATCATTTCCTGTGAACACCAGGGATAAGTTACAGATATTATGAATTAGGTTTTGGAAAATAGTAATGAATAGGCATGAAGAGGTGTTAAGAGTTAAAACAGCTGCTGGTAATTTTGCTCCCTGGCTGTTTCATACCTTTGAAATTTTTGTTTGTCAGTACTACCAGCCGTTAAAGCAAATTATAATATCACTGCAACATTTGATGAACCTAGAAGTAGATGCTACAGTGGGGGAAAAAAGTATTTAGTCAGTCACCAATTGTGCAAGTTCTCCCACATAAAAAGATGAGAGAGGCCTGTAATTGACATCATAGGTAGACCTCAAATAGGTAGACAAAATGAGAAAAAAAAAATTAGAAAATCACATTGTCTGATTTTTAAAGAATTTATTTGAAAATAAGGGTGAAAAATAAGTATTTGGTCATCAACAAACAAGCAAGATTTCTGGCTGTCACAGACCTTTAACTTCTTCCTTAAGAGGCTCCTCCACTCATTACCTGTATCAATGGCACCTGTTTGAACTTGTTAACACTATAAAAGACACCTGCCTACAACCTCAAACAGTCACACTCCAAGTTCCACTATGGTGAAGACCAAAGAGCTGTCAAAGGACACCAGAAACAGGATTGTAGAGCTGCACCAGGCTGGGAAGACTTAATCCGCAAGCAGCTTGGTGTGAAGAAATCTACTGTGGGAGAGATAATCAGAAAATGAAAGACCTACAAGACCACTGCTAATCTCCCTCCATCAGGGACTCCATGCAAGATCTCGGCCCGTAGGGTCAGAATGATCACAAGAATGGTGAGCAAAAATCCCAGAACCACACGGGCGGACCTAGTAAATGACCTGCAGAAACCTGGGATCAAAGTTACAAAGGCTACCGTCAGTAACACACTACGCCACCAGGGACTCAGGTCTTGCAGTGCCAGTCGTGTCCCCCTGCTTAAGCCAGTACATATCCGGGCGCGTCTGAAGTTTGCTAGAGAGCATTTGGATGTTCCAGAAGAGTATCGGGAGAATGTCATATGGTCAGATGAAACCAAAGTAGAACTGTTTGGTATAAACACAACTCGTCGTGTTTGGAGGAAAGTGAATGCTGAGTTGCATCCAAAGAACACCATACCAACTGTGAAGCATGGGGGTGGCAGCATCATGCTTTGGGGCTGTTTCTCTGCAAAGGGACCAGGACGACTGGTCCGTGTACATGAAAGAATGAATGAGGCCATGTATTGTGAGATTTTGAGAGCAAACCTCCTTCCATCAGCAAGGGCATTGAAGATGAAACGTGGCTGGGTCTTTCAGCATGACAATGATCCCAAGCA
>CAEGAE010007014.1:0-12430 GCA_903067095.1 Girardinus metallicus
TCATGCTCTTGTCAATTTTTGAGGGGGGGAGGTGGGCGGTTTATGTTGTCTTTTTTTTTTTTTTTTTTTTTTTTTTTTTTTTTTTTTTTGTTTGTTTTTTTGTTTTTGTTTAAAAAAAAAAGAAAAAAAAAATATATATTAAGTATATTACTTTACACTGGTGTTAGAGATGGGTAGAGTACTGAAGTAAGAGTAGAACTACTTCAACATATGTTTATTCCAGTAAAAGTAAAGAGTAGCAAGAAATTACTCAAGTAAAAAAGTATTTGGTAAAAAGTTACTCAAGTACGGAGTAAAAACTTACATCATCAGACGGACCAAAGTATCAAATAAAGTGGAAAATTTAAAAAATGACAAAATATAACAAAATCAGGCAAAATAAATCAGTTTCTTTCAAGGAAAAACTTCTGAAACTTGAACACAAACTGCAGGTGTGTGTCTGGTGAATTTTTGGTTAAAACATGTTTGTTTTTCATTCAGTGGGCAGAAAATCCAGAAGTTTTACTCAAGTAAGGGTAAAAATAATTTATAATAAAATTACTCAAGTGAAAGTAACAAGTACAATGTACTAAAAATACTCCTAAAAGTAAATTTAAAAAAAAAATGCTACTCAAGTAAACGTAACTGAGTTACTGCCCAACTCTGGCTGTTAATGTCGAGGTTATCGGCTTCCTACTGATACTGTCGGCTCTGAATAACCTTAAAATCCATCCATTGACGGTGGCGGCCATTTTATTGCCGTAAACAGAGCGCTGCCGGGTGGCATCGTCTTCGGATCACTTTTAAACCGTTCACACAAAAATCTAATTATGTTGCATTTAACTAGTAGCATTGGATGTTTTAGCCTACTTAATGTTGTTAGTGGGATTTATTTATCTATCTGGACATAATGAGTCTTGTGTGGTTTATGAAATTACAGTAAAATATTTCAATAATAATACGTTTAATTCAAAAATTCATATTTAGGTCAGAGTAAAAGGGCTTATGCAGCTTTGAAATTGTCTCACTTTCTTTTTAATGCATCAAAAGTCCAGATTTTCTAATGTAGTAACGATTAAAAATATTTTTTTGCAAAAAGTGGAAGATTGTTTTATGCTTTATGTTAATCTTGTTACTGTTTCCAGTGTAAATCTATGGAAAATCAGTAAAAAAAATAAATAAATAAAAATCTAAAATAATTGACATATTTTATTTGTTTGGTGCTGAAGTGATCAAGACAAAAACTAATAATCTCTACATGAATATATCATTGTTTCACTGGGAATAAAACAGATTACAGGACATTTCACTGAGAGTTCAGCCAAATGTTTGTAAAAGTGGAGGAAGGAAGCTGGAGAATGGAAAGACTCAAACATCAGCAGAAACGGTTTGAGGTTCCTCTGGTTATGTAACATAATAATGGCACAGAAAGTAGAGAGGGATGATTTACAGAGCGCCCAGGTGTGTGTGTGTGTATGTGATGTTGATGGTAGCAGAGTGGGATTTGATGGCGGAGGAGCCGCTCAGACGCTTCTCGGCAGGCGGTCGTTGCAGCTCCACCATTATCGCCTCATAAATGATGCAGCGTTGCTGCAGCGGCTCCTCGCCTGCATGTCTGCTGCGCATCATGAGGAGCGCAGAAATTATTCAACCAGTTTGGAAAGAGATTAATTTCTGCATAAAGTCCTGGAAAATGCTTCATGTTCAAAGTCTAACGCTTGGTTAAACGAGCAAATTTGAAAATGTTATTTATAGTTGGACCAGATATTTTCAGACAAAGACAATTTTTTTTCTCACTGATTGAAGTTAAATCAGATTAAACTTTTCTTGTTTTAGGTCAGTCAGAATCACCAAAATTATTTCTGATAAAAACTTAAAAGAAAAACTTTCTTTTCTACAGCGGCGTATTAGAGTATTGGACAAAAAGAAGAAAATTTCTGCCAAAAAAACGCAGATATTTTTAGATTAAACTGATACACTTTCTAGAATAAACTTACAAATTTAAAAGTGGAAAATTTTTTACTTTTGAAACTCAAAAATTTGTTTTGAAAATTAATTGGTTAATCGAGAAAAAAATATTTTGCACATTTTTCATTTAATCGCATCTTTTTTTACGCAAAACATGCAAATAAGCAAATAATTCAATAACTTTTTTGAATAAGAAAACAAAAACGATATTGTCTAAAATGCAATAATGATTGGTCATTTGCATCTGAAGCTACAAAATACTGTTTACTAATTATTTTTTGACTAATAATTGGTTAGCTAAAGGTGCTTACTGAGAGATATTTTTACAGAATTTGAACCAAGTGAAGCTTAAACTGAAACTTGACGAGTTCTGGGTGAAACATATTTATAGGAAAATATGTTTTTTCATCTTAAATGCAAAATATGTATATTTGCACAGTTTTGTCACAATTACTCTTCAGTAAATGCCCATTTTTTGAGTCTGTATTCTCCAGTTAATGGTGAATCAACTACTAAATTAGTTGCCGATTATTTCAGTAATCGATTAATCACAATTGATTCGATTAATTGTTTCTGCCCTAATACCGCATTACTGAAAAAGCACAAATTCTCCATGCTACCATTTCCACAAAGCTCCACTAACAGTTTTATTAGATCATCTGCGGTACAACTTTCATCTCTAAACTTTTACATTTCAATAAAACAGCGCCCAGCAGTCAAAACATGAGATCAGGGTCACACCAGCCCACCTTTCCCTTTCTCAGGAAGGCAGCCTGTAGCGACGGCACAAATCCTGAGAGGGAAATGAAACCAGTAAAAAGGCTTTCTTCACTTAAACATGACTTTAGCACCACCTGACCCACAAAGGCAACGTCACGTTTCATCCGAACCACTAATAAGTCTGGCAGTAAACACAAACAGAAATTTCTTAACGATAGAAACAAAAAAGGTCAAACACACGCCAACCCCTCCGCAGAGAAACGCCTCAGGCTTGGCCGAGTCTGCTTCCCACAAAGTCGCTCTCACCGAAACATCATCGCTTCAAGAGACACAATAAAGGTGATGGTGAACTTTTAAAAGGCAGCGTTCCCTCTGCATCTAAAAGATCGCGGCACACAGTGAAATAAAAAGTGATGTAAAATGATCCCGATGTGGATCATCGCTTTCTGTCCAATGGGAGCAATGATAGTCACCAACGTGGCTTTGGTGACAGAGTCTGCTTGTAAAACAGCACAGTGTGAAATCACATTCGATTCAAATAATCGGGTCATTCTCAGGACTCCACACATTAAGGAGAAATAAACCAAACCCTTTGAGGGTTCCCCTCCTGGCCTGTGGGGGCGCTGCACCGAGAACCACTGAAGGAAACGACACAAAAACCTCTGAAGATGGTAAGGTCATTTTATTTACAGAGCACATTTTCAGCAACAAAGCAGTTCAAAGTGCTTTACATGAATTAGAAGGAAATAAAAACCAGAGGAAAGAGCAAAAAAAAGAAAAGATATAAAACTATATAATAGTTCCCCATGTTTAAGAATAAGTAGTCAGTAATTTATAAACCAGTAGGGGTTTTCTCTGGATTCCTGTTCTGATAACGTGGATCTAAGGTAGTGAGGTGAGTTCCACTGGATTCTAAGTTTGTTCTAATTCTTTTTCTGGGTTACAAGATAATTATAGATACTCCATAATTTATCATTTATAAGCTAGAAGTAGTTTCCCTGGAAAAACTAATGGGAGTTTTTCTACATAATAATAAAGAAGACACTGACCACAGCTTCTTTCTTCATGAAATGTAAACAATAATGGAGTGGCATCAGATTTTAGTGGTTGGAGGATTTCTCTTTTGTCTCTTGTTAAAAACTTTGAGACATTTCTCCTGCTAGCGCTAAGCTAATGCATTTGTTTTGGTTGTATTTACCCAGAATACACTGCCATGTAGTCCACTTCCTGCTTTTGGAGTGGTCTCCAGTCCGCTTGGCGTTCACATATGCATTCAAACTGAACCAGAGTTCACTTCAACCGAACCCAAACCGAGGCTTGGAGGACAGAGGTCAGAGGTCGATTAGCATTCACACTTTACCAACCGGACTTTCTGGGCAACCGGACTGGATTTGGATTAAACCGGACTGGATTTGGATTAAACCGGACTGGATTTGGATTAAACCAGACTGGATTTGGATTAAACCAGACTGGATTTGGATTAAACCAGACTGGATTTGGATTAAGGTGGACCAAACGGGGCCAATGGGAGTGAATCCTGAATGTTGACCGGAAGTTATGATCTCTGCTTTAGAACAAACTCCAGACCTGATAATCCAGAAGATTATCCATTCTGATGTTTTTAGATCCTGTGAAACTTCCTCATTTCCGTCCTGGAGGCTTTTATTTATCTGTTCATCACATCTTTCCTGAAAACGAAACCGCAGCGAGGCGCACGCTGGAAACCATCCTCCAGATTCCTGTTGCTCTGTTGCTCTTTATTTTCTGAGGTTTACGCCAAACCAGAGGGAGCGATCTCGTTACAGAACTCCCACATTAGCAAAAGGCAACTATCTGTCCTCCAGGAAAAGAGCCAATCCCCTGGTGAGGTTAGGATACTGCGACGCTCCTCGTCTCAGAAACACAGCCATCCACATCATTTCTGTAACTAAGGAGCCACAGAGGAAGAAACGCTGTGCTAATGTCCCCAGAGACCAATCAAGACCAGGGACGAGGAAGAGGACAAAACCATGACCAGAACAAACCCACAGAGAATCACTGTCACTTTGATATGTTGGTTTTTTTATAATTAGTTTGAGGTGTTTGATGTGGCATAAAATGAAAAATCTCTTTGGAGAAAATAAACCTTCCACGTTGGATGAATGTGTTTAGAAAAACAGAAACTGGGACCGATGTTTTCTAACACACCTGAACCGAATGGTCGAATCCTCAGCAGACTCTGGTTGATGATGTTACTTCATTTATGTGGATTAAAGCAGAACGAGCATCTAAAACTTACAGAACTGGAGTTTGACGCTCGTACTGGGTATGGCAGGCCGATTTAACATAAAATCAGTACATTCCAGGTATCTGAAATTGGTTTAAGATTAGTCATATTTTGTAACTAAGATATCAACAATTACATTCTGACTAGAATAAATAACCTCAAATTTACTATTAAGTTGCATAAAGTGCTCAATTCAAGATATCCACAATTAATTACTGACTATCTGAAACATGTTTCAGATAAACAATTAAATTATGACTAGTAAAAAAGTCAGATCACTGCAAAAAAAAAATAAAAAATCTCCCCAAGTAACTTTGTTCTGATTTCTAATGCAAATATCTTTGTAAACCTGAAATAAGACAAAACTCACCTGGAAGTAACTTTTCAGCAAGAAATAGAAGCTTAAGTTAATAATTCCTTAATATTGATAAAATTACTAGTTCTACTGGCAGATTATTTTACTTGTAACATGGGAAAAATGTCTTGTTACAAATTAAATAATCTGCCAGTGGAACTAGAACTTTTCCCTCAATATTATGGAATAATTGACTTAAAACAAGCTCCTATTTCTTGCTGAAAAGTTACTTGTAAGTTAGTTTTGTCTCATTTCAGGTGTACTAAAATATTTGCACAAAAAACTTAAAACAAAATTACTTGGTAAGGTTTTGTGTTTTTGCAGTGTTTGAGATATTTCAGGTTTTGTTATGACTTGACATAATTTCAATTAACATAGATTAAGTGTAGATTTAGATAGAAGATGTATAGATTTGACAAGTGTAAATTAAATAACAGATATTTTGAAATCAAATGATGACTAAATTAGAGAAATCTGGAACTGTAATCTTGTCCAGTGAAAATTTATTTTAATATAGTTCCAAATTACAGATGTATTTAATTAGATGGCTTTTCTGTTTCAGATTTATTTAATTCTAAACAAATTAAAAAATAATAATAATAGTAATAACAATACATTCTAACAAAACATGCCAGATTCATGTAGTATTTTGAAATTTTAAACAAGTTAAAAAAAAAGATTTTCGAAAATACTCAATTTTCAGCCGCTAATGTAGGTTGACACTAACTTTTAGCTTTTCAAAGCCTTTTTAATGCACATCTTTTATAAAATAATTAATTACGAAATTATTTGCTGATTTTGAAGCAGTCTTCCAAGTTCACAAAATTTTGCATTCCCCTTAAAACCTAGACTGCAGAACTCTTTCAACATTGTGGCATTTCCTAACAATTTTGTTCGCAAAACCCCAAATTCTTCAGGCAACTGTTTGGGCAGCTCAATGGGGCTTAAAAAGCTGGGCTTGGTTCTCAGTTCAGATATCTAAAAATATAATTTTGAATTGTCAGAATTATTTTTTTTAATCCAGTGAAGTCATTGAAGATATTTTGATATAAATAATCCCAGTTCAATTCTCCCGACGTCCATCGTGGCGCCTCAACGTGATTAAGTGACGTTGGTGGAAACGAAATTTGCGCCCTCTTCAAAATAAGAGCATAAATATAAACGTCCAACTATTTCAGCAGGGGACAGCCAAAAACGTCAAACTTTATTCAACTGAAACAAGTTGAATATGTGGAATTTATGTGGAAGCCTCGGTCGAAGCCAACTGCGCGAAACGTTTTCAAAGTTAGCAAAATATGCTAGCAAAGACGAACATTAGCTCTGCTAGCACAGGGCAGCGATAAGCAGCTTTTAGAGGCTAACCTGACTGAATCACGATGAAAAGGAAGTGAACCAACGGATAAGATGTAAATTAGAGTTGATACATTTTACATGGCCGCTCTCTGCTCTGTCATAGCTACCAGCCAGGCGCTTTAAGGGAATGCGAGTTTGCCTCAGCTTTTCCCCAGTGTCATATTTAAATCTGGGAGTGTGAGGAGGGGGCAGCGATGAAGAGCTTACCAGAAACCCCCGAAGGTATTAACACAGGTTAAAGAAAACATGGGGACTTTCTCTTTTACAGCAGAGAGGCAGAGGAGATAATGGAGGAGAGACAGGGAAGAGGGGATGTAATAAATAATCCAACAGACGATGTATAAAGTAGAGCAGTAATTGGACATGGCTCATAAAACAATAAATATGTTGAGGAGGCAAGCATCAATCTGCAAGCAGTGAATCCAGAGCATCGTGTTGTTGAAGGACAAAGAAACTGACATGAAGAGGAAACATCAGTCATCCCAGCAGAGCAGAAAGAACCAAGTCTGATCAGGACTTTAACAGCAAAACACGTTGCATCTGCTGCTGGGGAAGCCCCCCCACCACACACACACACACACACACACACACACACACACACACACACACACACACACACACACACACACACACACACACACAGCAGGAACAGCCCAGGGAAGCCCCGCTGCAGCTTCTGCAGACAGGAGGAGGATCCCCTCTAATGCATGCTGCTGCAGCCGCAGACTCCTCATTGAAACTACAGTCACACTTCATGCAGCTCGTTCCTCCCTGCAGCCCTGCACCACGAACCAAAACACACCTCAGCGAAATGCCGATTCAGCGAAATGCGTCGCTTTTAAAGTGTGAGATGCAGTGAACAGCTCTGAGTGAAACTGGATTATTTTGTTTAAAACCTGCCGACAATATGGGGAAAAAAATGACAGTTTTATGGAGCTGTTCGGATGGGAAGTCCGAGCAGGTCCACAAAGGAACACAAAGGAGGTTTCTGATGCTAAAGATGCTAAATACATGAAAGCAGAGGGAGGATTTATCTTCAATCTTCTGGGTTTTTTATCCCAACCTCTCCTCCAAGAGGCGCATCAATCAAATCTGAGGTTTACTCCATGAAGCAGATCCACCAAAACCATCCGGGATGCTGCGTGTTTTCACCAAACTTACTTGGATTTTTGTTTTTATACCAGACTGGCTGAGTTTCCCTCCTTCCCGAGCAGAACCCAGAGTTTGGTTCTGATCCTCGGACACCGCTCTCCCGCTCCGTGCACCGACCCCCTCCGGGAGCAGAGCGCAAATTAAACCGGATATAAGCACCATAAAGCGAGCAAAACACACACACACACAAAAAAAAAACCCAACAGCACCCTTAAAGGTTTCACTCCCGCTCCTTAAAGTTCATAAACGGCGGGACAAGGTTGCGCTCGGAGCGCAAAACCCCCTACAAACAACCGCTGATGTTTCATTGTGATCCATCCCAGATCAACGCAGCAGCAGCAGCAGCAGCAGCAACACTCCCGAGGAGCAGAGCAGCTCCACATGGCCCAGAATCAGCAGCCAGGGATGCCCGCATGGAGTGCGCACAACAACAACGCGACCCCCTTTCTCCCCCCCACCAAAAAAAAAGAAAATGCGCAAAAAGGAGACGCTTCTTACCGTGTGATCTAGAGCCAGTCCGCAGCCGAAGCAGTGAGCATGTTGGAGTGAAGGAGATGAAGAGGGGAAAGGGTCCTCCGCGGCTCGACTCGCTCCCAGCAGCAAACACACACATTCACACCCCTACACACACACACACACTCACACACTCAGAGCGCGCAAGCGGGCGGGGTGAGGAGGAGGGCGGCTGGCCTCGGGGGCGCGGATGGATGAGGAGTCAGGAGAGGAGAAGAGAGGACTAAGAGTAGATGGAGGTCAGCAGTGCTGCAAAAACTGGGTATGCATATATGCACGCACAAGGGCGCCAGCTAGAGGGGGCGCCAAAAAAAAAAAAAAGCCAGAATAATTATGCATCGTTGGCATTTTCTATATTTAACAGTAATTTAGGAAACATGTCCAAAATATTAAATTCACAGGCTAAATATTTAATTCACAACTAAATGTTTAAATATATAGATTGCTAACCAAATATTTAGTTGACTTGCTAAATATTTAGCTTAAAATGAAATATATAGTTTAAAAAATTTAATGTTTGGTTTGGAAAATAAATATTTAATTTCAAACTAAATATTTAGTTAGCCTGTCCTAGATACATGTTAGCAAGCTAAGCATGACAACCTGTGTCTGTCTCTTTAAGAAGCTCCTGCTCTTTCTGACCTTCTGGTTTGAGGAAGTGATTACAACAATGATCTGCATTATGCCGTTTACAGACTTTCTTATGAGCTTTGTAGGATGAGCTGAGAAGATGCGAAGTTCCACCGGGTGTTTCCTTATTGCTGCTGGCTAGTCTGAAGGAGCCGAGTGGGGGAGGACTGCCGTGTGAGGAAACACTTCAGGTGTGTTTTTGATGAGGGAATAACATTATAACATGATGTAAAATTGCAAAAATAGCTCCCTTTAATATCCAAACATGGATTTCTTCATGTTGGCACCGTCTCTGGTAACCCTATGACTGAATCCTGAGTGGAGACCAGAGCAGAGGGTCCATCAGTCAGAGCTTCCAGCAGAACCAATTACTTAAGGCCTGCGCCACATTTCAGCCGGCTGCTGACCAAGCAGCCTGCAAACAGTCGATCAGCAGCGCTACATCCTCCAGAGTCCATCAGGGTTTACACGCAGCTCTCTCCACAAATCCACTCCTTCCTTTGCTCATTTCTGTAATGATGCTCCGCAGGGAGGTTAGGATGACACGCTTCTACAGCGGTGCACATTTCCTTGGGCTTATCTCATGCCTTTTTAATAAAAATGTTGAGATTATGAATGATTCCACCTCAAAACACTTTTTATTTTCACAAAGCTGAGACACAGAATGCATTTTAATTCTTCAGCTGGTTCTCTGTAAAGCTTGAAAAAGGTTTTCTCTCCAGGTTTGTTTTGAAATTGAAGCTTAGTTTGACACGTTTCATAACAAAAAAAAAGATGGAAATAAAACAAGACAAGAAAATATAACATTTCAGAAAAAGATCAAGAAGTCACTTAAATTGATCGTTGGCGACGCTATGCAGACTCAGTTTAAACTTAAAACTGGGATTTTTAGGTTAAACTTTTTTAAGAAGCAACTAAAGACATTTTTATACCAACAGACTTTTAACTAGGCTGCCAATTTTTATGTCCGTTTTATATTCCTGATTTTATGTTTGTGTCCTTATGAAGCACTTTATGATTTTAATGTCTGCTATAGGTCAATTTTACTGACTTATTTACTTCCAGAAACCCATAAAGCCAGAATGAGCCCTCAGGTTGACCTCATGAACACAGTGCAGGTGGAGAGCCGCTGACCTCCGGGGTCAGGCAGAAACACATCCATGGCAAACAGGACCCAGAACTAATGGATTAAATTACACCACAAACACGCTGAGTTTTCTCACCTCGGATCAATGATGTGCCGCATCGCCCAAAAATGTGAACGCTGGGATGACGTTTATGGAAATGAGCAGCAGAGAAAACTTCTTCTCTATAAATAACATGGCTGTTTGTGTCTTATGACAGCAAGTGAGCACACAACAGTGTGTGTTCCTACACGTATTAAAAACTAGCCAAAAAATATCATTTTAAAAGCTAAAAATCAACAAAAATGGTTTTTCCTAGCTTATTAAATGTTTTTCCTAGCTTATTAAATGTTTTTCCTAGCTTATTATATGCAGAAAACTGAAAAATATTTTTGCTTATTCTCAGTAATAAAAACAGAATCTCGGTCAAAAACACTTCCAGTATTAAATCTGCTTTTAATAAAGCAATTAAAAGCAGATTTGGGCGCATCAAGCTGGACGTTAGAGCGAAGGTCAATGAGTAGACGTCGTCCTAGTTACCATGACAACAGAAAGCAACCAGATGATTACCTTGTGTTACATCTCACATTTCTATAAGTAGATTTAAATTAAAATTTTATAGAATAGCTAATAAAAATTCTGATGTGGTTCAAAAGGAAACAGGAGTACCTCAAGGTTGGACCTTTGGCCCCTTATTATTTAGTTGATATATAAATGATTTGCCAGCCGTTTGCCCTTCTGCTGCTTCATGCCAGCTTTATGCAGAAGATGCTGTAATGTATTCCTGTGAAACATGAATAAATAGCTGCCAGCATTAATGGTGCCAGTTTGTCAGTGGCTTAAAAACTCAGATCTTAACTTAAATAAAACTGTTTGCATATTCTTTTCTAAGTGCAAAAATAAGGAACCGGATCCAATTATTACAGTGGATGGGCAAAATTTCTAGCACAAGTGCAAGAGCATGAATACTTAATGGATAATTTCAAACATTGACATTGAAAGCTTCAAAATGATATTTAATTGCTTTTGATAGGAAAACTTATTTTGGTCGTTTTCCATTTCCTGTTCAGGCTTCAAATTCTGGGAATACGCCTTCACTATCACACTTATTTTAGCTACACGTCGTCATGTAGTAATTATAAATGTTTTTTAATCTCTTCCATCAACCTGATAGCAAACTACACATAAAAAATGAGCCCAATCTGGCATATTTACTTTGTGTATTCATGTTGCTTCATATACATCCGGCGCATTACAGATGATGTTTCTCTCCAGTAAAATACACAAGAGACTTCCCAACAACATGTTTCTACATTTTGAAATATTTCTTCTTCTGTGTATCTTTGTAACAGGAAAGCAAACATCCTCATCCTCTCTCAATCCACCAGAAGCTCCACACGATACATTACATCTATATTAAATCAGACACAAGATGATTTGATGCCACTTTCCCTTTTTCCTCCAAATGTGTTGCCGTTCTTTGTCTCTCTCTCTCTCTCTCTCTCTCTCACTCTCTCACACACACACACACACACACTCACACACAGCCACCTCCATGCTGGGAAAGTAAATTAAATTGTGATAAGTGGCCTTGCCAGCTTGAATAAGCAGAGAGTAGGCGGAAGAGGGATGACTGGAGATCTGCCTTGAAAGCAGAAAGCTGTGAGTCTGAAAAAAAACAAGGTGAAAGGAGCAGAAAGGGAAGAAGTAAAAGATAAAACTGAAAGGAATAAGAGATCGGACAAAGTAGATGAGTTCAACGTAAAACGATGAGCACCAAACAGAAAATGCAAACGTTGGGAGAAATCAATTTTTTTCTGGGTGTTATTTGCCCCTCAGAAGTGTCTAATGCAGCTTATTCTCCACAAAATTACGCTGCAGAAATCAACACAAAAACTTTCCAGGAGTTCAAGCTGGAGATTTAGCTGTTAAATTAGCAATATAACACGCTAAATCTTAAATGTACCCCTGATATATAAAAGAAAAAGGGACGCAGTGCTTTGCTACTAACTGTCAACATTACGACAATTAGATAAGGTCAGGAAAAAGTTTTAGTTAAGAATAAAAATAGTGAGGAAGAGGGACGTAGTTCTTATGCTAGCTTGACTTTGACAGCTGTAACATGTAGACGTGATGAGGAATTTGGTGTTTTAGTTCAGTTACAATAAAAAAAAGCGACATAATCAGTAGAGCAGGTGTTTAAAGTAGCTAATCTACTAATACCGCGTTAATAGCAGCGGTAGCTAATCTACCACCGCTCTGTTAGCTTAGCTAATAGCAGCGGTAGCTAATCTACCACCGCTCTGTTAGCTTAGCTAACAGCAGCGGTAGCTAATCTACCACCGCTCTGTTAGCTTAGCTAATAGCAGC